>JAHQIW010000403.1:0-63057 GCA_019055375.1 Parelaphostrongylus tenuis
AGGATGCAATACCCAATTGTTATATTCAATCAAGCTTACTATTTTTTTCAGTCGATAGGGATTGCATGGCTGTGAGGATTGAGCTATTCGAACAGGAATCGGTCTGTGGAGAACAAAAGTACCAAAATTGCTATTTAATTGCCATTGCTCGTTATTCTATATGATGCTATCCAAATATCTTACAAACCTGTCCTTTTTTGAGCTGTTGGAGACTTAACAAAGCGAGCATTATGAGGTCAATGAATACTTCACCATTAGCTGAACATCGTTGATTTCTATTAGTATGCATGAACTCGCAAGTGAGTTCGTCATAGCACTTATTCGTATTCTCGACAATAAATGAAAAACTTTCATTATATGGAGAACCATGTGATTACAATATGGAATAGCTATAAGAGAGGCTTTGCTCCACACAGAGGTTTAGAAGCTAGTTGATAAATCGTTGGAGGATGCGACACGCAATCATCTTTTATTTTCAGCTTCGATTGGGGTGATCGAATGCATATACCCTCTACAGTGAGTCGCGGTGGTCTGTTGATTAATCAAGGCCGCTATCCTCCCAGACAACTCTGATTATTAATTGATTGACTCCGGCGTCCTCCCTTCCGAAATCCGACATGCTATATCGTCGGTGAAGAACAGAACAGCACCCGGTTCAGACAGGATAAGACCAGAACACCTGAAGAACCTGGCGCCAGTTCTGATCAACATCCTGGCTCGGCTCTTCACTGTCAGAATGCAAGGTCTCCATTCAATGGAAAACCAGCAAAATCGCATTGTTGTTCGAAAAGGGATGTCTTCACGACATAGGCAGTTATCGACCAATCTGCTTGCTGTGCGTTTTCTATAGACTCTTTACTCGAGTCATCCTAAACAGGATTGTTAGAACACTGGACGAAGGACAGCCATGCGAACAAGCAGGGTTCCGAAAACGATTTAGTACCATAGACCACATCCACACAATTACTAGATTCATTGAAGTTTCACGAGAGTACAAGCACCCACTCTGTCTCACTTTCATCGATCTGAAGAAAGCCTTTGGTTCAGGGGAAACAGAAGCTTTTATAGAGGCTCTGGATAACCGGCATCCCTACTCGGTATATAATGATCCTTCGTAAGCTTTATAAAGATTTCACGATCAAAATATCTCCATCCTACAGCAACATCACCATTGACGTAAGAAGAGGGGTTTCGACAAGACGATATAATTTCAACAAAACTGTTCACTGCCATCCTGCAAAACGTCATGTGAACATTAGAATGGGACGATATGGGAGTGAAAATTGACGGTCGACAATCAAACTATCTTCGCTTTGCTGACGATATCGTTCTCATAACACCAAACATCAGTCAAGCGGAACAAATGTTGACCGATTTCAATAATGCCTGTGGTAAGATTGGTCTTCAACTAATTCTAACGAAAACGATGTGCATGAGGAACGGATGGGTTTTGAATGCCCCATTCACGCTCAACGTAGCGACAATTTCTGAATGCTCCAGTTACGTCTATCTAGGTCGTGAAATCAACATAATAAACGACCTAGCTCCAGAGTTGAGCAGGAGCAAACGAACTGCTTGGGGAAGGTTTAAGAGCATCGAAGATGCAGTGAAGAGGACTAAGAACATCCGACTCCGTGCCCACCTATTCGACTCGACGATTATCCCTGCCCTAACGTATGCAGCAGAGACCTGGTCGCTACGTAAGCAGGATGAAAGATCACTTGGCGTTATTGAACGAGCAGTCGAAAGTTCGATGCTAGGAGTATTCCATATCTAGCAAATGAGAGAAAGGATCCGAGTTCCGACCTACGTCAACGATCGAAAATCACAGACGCCGTTCCACACACCAGGATGTCGAAAATAAGGTGGGCCAGACACGTGATGCGCTTCAACGACCACCGATGGACGAGAGCCGTTACCGACTGGATTTCTCGGGACATCAAGCGCTCTACACTAAGGCCCACCTACCCGTTGGTCCGATTTCTTCACGAAAACTATAGAAGAAAGATATGATGCTCAGCGAATCCCTAGAAGGAGGAGAACCCAGTCGGCTACTCTTGCACGCGAGAGGGAAAAATGGAAGTGTTGCTGATATCCGCTCGAGTCACTCGACGATCAATGGGAACATAGGTGACACAGGTGATGCAGGTGAATTAACTTATGAAAATAGTAACCAATCACAGTTATAAAAAAGAATTTTTCCTCTCTTGTTACAGAATAATCTTTAGATAGAGTGACCTGCAATTCCTATTTTTTTCGCAGTTAAGGTTTTCAGAAAGAAAAATCGAATGTCATTCAAAGAATACTAGGGAGATTTGGATTTCGTTGACAAAAAACCCTTTGTGGAAGCCTCCAGATACGGTATCGATGGTCTCCAAATGGTCGGAGTGTCCTCTTCAATATTGTCGTCCTCTCCCACCACAGCTTTATCTCAGTTTCATCGACTCTACTTCATTTAATGGATAGTCTTGCCTACTGTTTTTGTACGTCACTACTCGAACTTGTTAATAAGAGCCTTAGCAGGAGGTTGAGTCGCATTTTGACGCTGAGACACATTCTCGAGATAAGGCACAAGCATGGAATCAAGCTCGCGCTGTGCGAGATTTACAGAAATCTGGTGTATTGTATTGGTTTGCGCAATTCAGATCATCGTGTTGTGTCTAATTTTGTCGACGACTTGCCTGGTGATGGAGAAGATCTCCACACAGACAGATAATGCACAAACCTTCTTATTGGTCGCAAGCTTTTTGCAAGAGAAAGCATGATCGTATCTCATCGCTCAGTGAGTTCAAGAATACCCATCTACTCGCTTTCGCCACTCTCTTTCATCCAATAACGTTGGATCAGTTAGATGATTCCTTGAAATCTTGTGCATAGCGAATATAATTGAAGATAAAATTATCCCAAAGTTTAACACATAAAATTCGCTGTAGTCCAGTGACATCAAATGGACAAGAGGTGCAATCGCAAAAAGTTGTACCAAGTAGCTACCCTATAGATGCTACAGTGATTGGATCAAGAACTGAAAATGAAGACACATCAACCTGATATGCTGAACCGTTACGGAGAAGATCTGGAATACACAGTTTTTGTACTGCGAATTGAAAGCCCATTCAACTCCGATTCTTCTAAAAGTAAAGTGAGTGCTGCAATCCAGAGTTGTAACTATTTGCTTTCAGACCATCTAATTGGAAAGTCAAGAAAATTTTTTTATTCAACCGCTTGTTTAGCAGTTGTGCGATGTTGCAACTTTATATCCAATAATGTTAAGTAATATGCAAAAATAGGAAAGTATACCATGAATATCGGGCGACTCAGCTTCCTTCCGATGCTCAAAGTTCTATTTATCACCCAACATCAGTGAATATCTAACTAATTCTTTAAGTACCGCTGTTGGTAGGAACACACACGGCGCATGATATCATTCATCGCTAGCTCAGAAATTTTTTAATGTTGCTGTGCTCCAAGAGTTGAGATCTCTGCGAGATTACAGAAGAGATTTCTTCCAATCGCTATAGATAATTAGATTATTTTGCATGACTTTTTGATCGTTCAATCGTGCATTTCTTGTGGACATTATACAACTTACCTATTATTCTTTTAGATGGAGCTGTCGTTGAAACTAAGTCGCTTGCTACTCATGCAAGAATGGCGCGTGCTCCACTGATCTTACGCGCCGCTTCACTAGCACTTCACCCTTGCGCCATTCATGGATGAATAGCAAGCAAATCAGTTCTCACGACATCTCCATCTTAAAGCAGGTATAGTATAACAAATGCTTGCAGCAAAATATGCAATTGAACTATTTAGAATTATGTAATCTCGACTACTTTTGATCAAGTAATTTGGTGTTTATTGCTCTGGTGCCACAACTTATCTAACGATCTAATTTTATATTGTTGTAGCTTGCATATTGAAAAGTAAAGGTTTTTTGCTACAGTTGGGCGCTCATTTTTGCTGACGTTTATAACAATCTCTCCAATAGTAATCTATCTTTTGTGCCATAAAGCTTGCCTAAGACTGAAAGTTTTCTGTAATAACAAAAAGTCCAGTTGTGAAGTTGAAGCAACACACAAATAAAGATATCTTTTTTGTTAGTAGAGCACACTTTAGATAAACCAATCTTTATTAGCTTTAGATTTTACTCTCTCAGTTGCATGATAAATAAGTTTGAAGAACACTGCAGCATCCACTAATATTATTTGAATTGCTTAAGCGTCCTACCACAGAGATCTATCGGTGTGTGAAGCTGGAGAGGAGAAGAAGTTAGAATGCTTGTGCATTCGACTCAGTACGAGCTGTCCGACCTCGCGATGGCTCAGTAATCTGAGAAGCTTTTGATTGTTCTTGCCAAGGTTTAATGAGAGTCTGTTAAAGGGGATATGAAAGGCTATGTTTCTTTTCTGTTCACTCAAATCTCCATAGGTGATGTGAAACAGTATCTATTACAAGTGGAATAAAGGCGGTTTACTTTATTTCAAAAAAACCTTTGTGAGCATTGAATAACTATAAGGCAAAACTACAAAATATTTAGACAAAACAGGACTGGAGCAAATTACATGCACGGTAGTCTAAGTTTATGTTGAAGATTAGAAGTAGCACGGCGAAAAAATTGGCGTAGATTCAAGAAGCTCTCATCCTTTACATTCAACTAGTCACTCAATGGGCATCGAACTGGGAAACTGCTTGAACTGGCGCTTGAATAATCTTTACGACTCTAAAGCGACCTGCATCATTACCACACTCGACTACAGGTCAGATTCAGTTCTGACACTCGCTGATGGCACGACTTTAGCTTTTGATTCTGTAGCCAAATAGCAGTGTTGTGAAGCCTCCGTTGATGTTTTCGCACATGCGGCTGGCTTGTCTCTGGCCACAAACATAAATGGAATGATAGTTATAGCGATGAATACACTTGTTTCAAGAAGTAGAGTCGACCACTGAAATCATAATATTACAGTAGTTCAGCTTTATTTCTAGACAAGTAACAATAGCACAAACTTATTCTTATTATCTCTTCAAAAACGTTAGTTTCGTTATTGCATTTACAACAACGAGCACTTTCGTATACATCCACAACTTCCTTTCCTCAAATAATACTGTGCGGAAAGATGTTTCTGCTATCCGTCAGAGAATGATGAGCTCTTCTCACCTGGTATTTGATGTCAATCGAGATAACGTGTTGCATTAGGGTGAAGTTCAGCTTCCTTCGCTTTTCGAGCAATCATTCTTGGTTGACGAAATGCAGTCGGCTCTTCTGGATAGAGCAACTGAAGCTAAGTCGGTACACGTTGTTAGTCTTTCGACAAGCAGCTCGTAGTATTCGGTCGCATCATCCTTAATCTGCCAGTCAAGGTTGGATAGAATTTCGTCTAGAATGTTCTAGTCGTAGAGACGGTTTGAAGACTTCTTCTTGATCGATGACATGAATTCCTTCCCAGCGTACGGCTGAATCGTATCTTTGCTCGAAGAAGGCAGTGATCGGACCCAGTATAGAATGATGGCACTATAGTTGTGTCAAAAAGGCACCATCTTCTGTTGGCGAGCATATGGTCGATTTTCCCATGCGTCGTGCGGTTTGGTGGCTCTCATGTCCAGCGGCGGTTTCATTTCTTCTGGAAAAGTGAATTCCCGTAGAAGAGACGTGCCACAGACAGGAATCCAGGGAGACGGTTTCCATTTTCGTTTCTCCGTCGCAATACGAATTTTCCAAACTGTATTCGCTCTCGTCAGCCACACCTAATCTGGCGTTGAAGCTTTCGACAACGAATTTGTAAGTGAGCCTTATCAATACGGATAACTTCTCCCAACTGATGGTAAAACACGTCCAGTTCGTGTTCATTAGCTGTGTCGGTTGGCAAATAACAGTTGATGACAATAATTCTAGTATTATGCTTAAGCTGGAGTCGAAGAATAGCTAGGCAAGAGGAAAGGTTTTCGTACATGACGACGAGATGAGTAACGGACAGTGAACGACAAAACCTACGCCTCCAATATTTCGTGATGGCACCTTTTCTCCGCGAATTGCGAGTGTGCCGTTGTTCAGCTGACGTATGTCGGTCTTCCTGGCTTTCGTTTCTTGTAGGACAATTACGTGAAATTTTATGCGATTTGATGCTTCAAGAAATGAGTGAAGATCGCCGTCAGTGGAGAGTGTTCCTGCATTATATGTACAGAACAGAAAACAATCTCCGTGGCGTGTCGACTGCGTAATCACCACATCATGTTCCAGTAACGTCCCAGGTATCCTTCGTATCCCGTGGTTTTGTGGTCTTTCATCGGTTGTTTCGCCACCTGATACCAGAGACGGGAGCATCGAGTGTGCGGTACGGAGGCTGATCTTATTGCTGGTTGTGCAGATCGATATTCCTTAGATTCCTGACTTAACCTTGCAAGGGCGTAAAAAGGTCTTCAGATCTTGATGATGTCGTTTCCAAAAAATTTGTTCGGCATCCAGTCCTAGCAATCGCATTTCCTTTCAAATAATTCGGAGATGATATTGAGGCCGAATCAATAAACAAAGTAGGAACGAATGAACAAAACTTTACCGAGCGATCAAGGATGTTTAGGACCCGAAAAGACGCTTCCAGGTTTTGATGATGTTGTTTCTAATAAATATCTTTCTAGCAGCGTATCCGTTAGTCGTAATTTCTACTCGCTGATTAGGAGAATAATAGAGTATAAGAATATAAGAGATGTTTAAACCTAAATCAATAATTAATGGAAAGGAAAGAGTAGTTAACCGACCGCTCAGGGACCGTTCACGGCCGAACACGTGATAAGCATTCTACGTTTGTACAGAGTGAGATAGCATTAAATGACTCCATTACGTGTGAGTTGTTTGATTGCGCACATTTTAGGTGATTTTATATTCTAATATTCCCCGAATCAAAAACATTTGATTGTTGGGTAGCTGGGTTGGTATGAGTATAAGCACCTGAGTAAAGAGAAGGTTTAGGAATTACGTTATTCTATCCGTTGATCCATCTTTACAACTAATGAAAGGTTTAACCTTGTATGTTAATGGATCGGTTGACTCTAGATCATCAGTAGATGTTAGAGTATGTGTTTTCATTAGAAGGTGTAAGACCGGGCAAAGTGGATTACTGCTGTCAAGCAGAGAGATAACTGGAGTTTCCAAGCCCACTGCCTCCACCGTATTGATCCATTCTTTGTTCGAATTTTGGTATTGGCGTTTAGATTACTTTTCAAAAGATGGACGATAAACGAAAGCATCCTGAAGTTGTTTCTCCATTATTTCGACATCTAGCTGACTAAGAATTACTGCGAATTGTCCACCTTTATCAGCAACGGACAGACGGATAGATTTCAATCCTATGAGCACTCTGATCTGATTCAGACTTTGTATTTGTTTGTGTGTTAGGTTGGAGCTTAATCTTTTATACCGAAGGTGATTAAGTACTTGTAGAGCTTCGTTTGGAAATATGCGAAAAAATAGGATCGACTTCGTTATCTGTTGCTATTTGGTTTTTGCCTTTCGCTGATGATATCGTCTTCATATCAACAAACTCAGCCTGGCGGAACAAATATTGACTGATTTCGATAGCGTTTGTAGAAAGATTGCTCTTCGACTAAATTTAACGAAAGTGGTGTTCGTGAAGAACGGATGAATGTTGAATGCCCTATTCACGCTCAACGAAACAAAGATCTTTGAACGCTCGAATCGCCTATCTAGGTCGTGAAATCAACATGATGAACGAGCTAACTCTAAAGTTGAGCAGGAGGAAACAGTGGTTTGGGAAGCGCTTTAAGAGAATCGAGAACGCAGTGAAAAGGACTAAGAGAATCCTAATCCGTGCCCATCTTTTTGACACAGCCGTAGTCCTTGCTCTAACGTATGTAGCGGCTACCTGATCGCTACGTAAGCAGAATGAAGGATCGCTTGGCGTTCTTGAACACACAGTCGAAACATCGATGCTACGAGTATCCCGTATCTCACTGAGGGAAAGGATTCAAACTTTCGACCTACGTGAACGACTGAAAGTCAAAGACGCCGCTCCAAAAGCCGGCCTACCGATAATAAGATGGGCTTTGGACGTGATGTATTTTAACGGTAACCGATGGGCGAGAGCCGTTACCGACTGGAATTCTCTAGATGTCAAACGCTGACAGGAAGACCACCGATCCAATGAGACGATTTTGATACTTTTCCATCATCCGCACCCTGTTTCGACCCTTCAGAAAGAGCGTATTTTTTTAGCTGTTTTCAACGACCAACTAGTCATCCGATAGTCTGAATCAAAAAGATTTGAATGTGTATTTTATTTTTTAAAGGCTTTATTATTCTACTGAAACAGTGGAAATTGAATTTTGTTTTGATTTAAACATATCTCGCTGACAAAAGTTCTTTCTTTGAACTTTTGACAACCAATCGCTAGAACCAAATGTCAAGAACTGCGACTCCAATGATGTTCTTGGCTTTTGAAACGGACTTCTTAGTGCGCTGTAACAGCCAAAAGAACACTGGGTTCTGCAAAATTGGATTATTGGTATTATCCGTGCTTTTTTTCAACCCCTCGAAAAAAACACACCTTTCGCTCTTTTTTCAAATTTCATTCCTATCACCTCAAATCTTAAGATTCCCAAGGTGAACTTTGCTTTCAATACGGTTGTATTGGTGCGATCCAAGAGCAAAAATAAATTTGTGTTTTACATTGAAATATTTCTCGCTAAACAAGGCTTTTGCTTTAGACCTTTACAATGATTCCATCAATCAAATCTTGTCGATTTCGATAGTAATCCTAGCTCTTAAAAAAAAATTTATTGCGCTACAGCAGCTAAAAGAATGTTAAATTTCGCGCTGCGCGACATCGACTTCAAGCCACCACGCTTTGGCGTATGTGGATAGATTTTGCCAAAGTGGCGCCGAGCCAACACGCTTTTACCTGTGTATGAATAAGATTTCGCAACAAGAGACACCAGTCCGCTGCACATCGATTGCCTTTCAATTGTTTTCTGCCGTTTTTTTTTTTATCGAGTTCCATTAATTATGAACTTTATGCTTTCACAAGTGCTCAAAAAGACGCAGTCATGTTCCTATAAATGCATGGCGTGTACTAACCGGACGTCTATGCAAGAAAGTTCATTGAAGTTTGCGTTTGGCCTACAGGCTTTTTGATGATGATGCAAGCACAATCTCTTCGGTTAATACACTCTCTACGCGCAATGAGCGAAAATGCAGTATTATTTTGGCTGCTACAGCGCACTAAGAAGTCCGTTTCATAATCCAAATACATCAATAGTACTCATGAGATTTGTTAAATCGATATTCTGCCAAAAGTCTATAGAGATAGCTTTGTTCGGCAAGAAATGTTTGGATGAGAAATAAAACTGTTTCAGCCCAGAAGCAAAGCCTTCAAAAAAATAAAATCTATCTTTCAAATCATTTCAGTCCAGGCCATTAAATGATCATCTGAACATTAAAACGACCAAAAATTGAGATCTTTTTGGGGAGCCGAGACAGGGGGTGGATAACGGAAATAATCCAGTTTTGCGAAACTTTTGGCTGTTACACCGCACAACGAAGTCTGCATCATGAATCATGAACCAAATACTTCATTGTAATCCTTAAGGTTTAATCTATCGACCGTTCGTCAAAACTCTAAAGAAAAGCTTTGATCAGCGAGAAATGCTAGAATAAGGAACAAATTTTGTTTCTGCTCTTCCAGTGCAGTATTAATGCCTTTTTGAAAATAAAATACACCTTTCAAATTTTTTTGAATCAAGCCATCGTATGACTACTTGAGCATCGAAAACTACTAAAAAATAGGCCTTGAAGCGTCGAAGCAGGGTGCGAATAACAGAACGTACTCGACTTCTCCATGAAAAGGCCTAGAGGAAAGATATGCGTGCTCAAAGAATTCCTAGCGCGAAGAGGACCACTAGGTTATCTTGAATGAGATAGGGAAAATGGAAGTGTTGCTGGTGCCCGCTTGAGTCACTTGACGCTCAGCGGGACGACGGGTGAAGTTTAGGAGTAAGCGTTGTCCAGCGAAAAGCGATATAATATCAAAGTGCGCAGCGCGTGGAAAATAGTATTATTTTGAATGCTACAAGAGTGCAAAGAGGCTTTTCTGAAATCGAGTCGATTTTCAAACTCAGCGAAATTTGCGCTTTTCAATGGTTAATGATAACACTGAAAATACGCTTTGTACGGAGAAATATAAGCGTGACAATGTTGAAAGCGCGCTGTGCGTGTGAAAAATAATATTATCCTAGATGCTGCAGCACTCTAAAAAGACTTTTTTGCAAAAACAAACACGTATAGTAATCGTCAGGATTCAAGTTTTCGCATGATTATTGGCACTGTTATGAAAAGTTTTTGTACAACCAAAAATCCTCGTTCATCATTCTCTGACGGATAGCAAAAACATCTTCCCGCACAGTAATATTTGGAGAATGGAAGTTGTGGATGATATACGAAAACTCTCGTTGTTGTAAATGCAACAACGAAAAATAACGTGTTTGAAGAGATAATGGGGGTAATTTTGTGCCGTTGTTACTTGTCCAGAAATAAAGCTGAACTACTGTAATATTGAGATTTAAGTGGTCAACTCTACTTCTTGGCACAAGTGCTTTCATCGCTATAAGTATCGTTCCATTTATGTTTGTGGCCAGAGACAAGCCAGCCATATGTGCAAAAACATCAACGGAAGCTTCACAACACTGCTATTTGGCCACAGAACAAAAGCTAAAATCGTGCCATCAGCGAGTGTCAGAACTAAATCTGACCTGCACTCGAGTGTAGTAATGACGCAGGTCGCTTCAGAGTCGTAAAGCTTATGCAGGCGCCAGTTCAAGCAGTTTCCCAGTTCGGTGCCCATTGAGTGACGAAATGAATGTAGTGGATGGGAGCTTCTTGAATCTGCGTCAATTTTTTCGCTGTGCCACTTCTGATCTTCAACATAGTCTCAGACTACCGTGCTATGTAATTTGCTCTAGTCCTGTTTTGTCCAAATATTTTGTAAGTTTACTCTATAGGTTTTTTAGTGCTCCTAAAATTTTTGTTTGCAATAAAGTAAGCAGTCTTTATTCCATTCGTAATAGATAGTATTTCACACCACCTATGCACATTTGAGTGTTGCAGAAAAGGAACATAGTTTCTTATATTCCCGTTAACAGACCCTCGTTAAACCTTCGCAAGAGCAATCAATATCTTCTTAGATTACTGAGCCATCACGAGGTCGGACAATTCGTACTGACTAGAATGCACAAGCATTCTAACTACTTCTCCTCTTCGGCTTCGCTCTCTTATAGATCTCTGCTGATAGGACGCTTGAGCAATCCAAATAATATCAGTGGATGCTGCAATGTTCTCTAAACTTATTTATCATGCAACTGAGAGAGTAAAATCTCAAGGTCAAAAAATTGGTTTATCCATACTTACGAAAAAGAAATGTAATTCCAAAAAAGAATGATTTAAGCTCAAAAAAGGGGTTGGTACGCCCAGGGTCATACACCGGTGTTTCGGAGGTTCGTCCTCCTCATCAGTGACCCCCGCCCCACATTCAGCCCTGCATTGAAGCAAGGAGGGAGGCGTATGTGGTGATGGCACAGTGTACTATGACACTGTACCATCACCACCTCTCAGTCGATAGATTTTTGCTGTTAGATCAAAACTATATCAAAAGATCGACTGTTTTTGAAACCCCCAAAAAACATTCAATACAATTCCAAAAAAGAATGATTTAAGCTCAAAAAAGGGGTTGGTACGCCCAGGGTCATACACCGGTGTTTCGGAGGTTCGTCCTCCTCATCAGTGACCCCCGCCCCACATTCAGCCCTGCATTGAAGCAAGGAGGGAGGCGTATGTGGTGATGGCACAGTGTACTATGACACTGTACCATCACCACCTCTCAGTCAATAGATTTTTGCTGTTAGATCAAAACTATATCAAAAGATCGACTGTTTTTGAAACCCCCAAAAAACATTCAATATAATTCCAAAAAAGAATGATTTAAGCTCAAAAAAGGGGTTGGTACGCCCAGGGTCATACACCGGTGTTTCGGAGGTTCGTCCTCCTCATCAGTGACCCCCGCCCCACATTCACGAGCTTAAATCATTCTTTTTGGAATTATATTGAATGTTTTTTGGGGGTTTCAAAAACAGTCGATCTTTTGAAAAAGAAATGCTTTACTTGTGTGTTGCTTCAACTTCACAACTGAATTTTTTGCTATCACAGAAAGCTTTCAGTCTTAGGCAAGCTCTATCAACACAAAAAGATAGATTACTATTTTAGAGATTGTTATAAACGTCAGCAAAAATGAGCACCCAATGTTGCAAAAATCCTTACTTTTCAATATGTAAGCTACAATAAAACAAAATTAGATCGTTCCTTTAGTTGTGTCACCAGAGCAATAAGCACCAAATTAATTGATCAAAAATGATCGAAATTACATGATTCTGATATAGTTTAATTGCATATTTTGCTGCAAGCATTTTGTTATACTATACCTGCTCTACGATGGAGTTGTCGTCGGAACTGATTCGTTCGCTACTCATCCATGAATGGCGCAAGAGTAAAATTCCAATGATGCGGCGCGTAAGATCATTGGAGCACGCGCTATTCTTGCATGAGTAGCAAACGAATTAGTTCCTATGACAGCTGCACCTTAAAGAAGAATAGGTAAGTTGTATACCAAAATGTCCACAAGAAATTGCGCGATTTAACGATTAAAAAATCATACAAAAATCTATATATATATATATATATATATATATATAATGTATAGCAATAGGAAAAAGTCTCTTCTATAATTTCACAGAGATCTCAACTCTTGGAGCACAGCAATAATCAAAAAATTTCTGGGTTAGCGATGACTGATATCGTACACCGAGTGTGTTCATACCACAGTGGTACCGAAAGAACTGGATAGATATTCAATAATGTTGGGTATTATGCAAAACTTTGAGCTTTGGGAGGGAGCTGAACAGCCCGATATTCATCGTTTACTTTCTTATTTTTGCTTATTACTCAACATTATTGAATTCGAAGTTGCAGCATTACAAGACTGCTAACCAAGCGGTTGAAGAGAAAAATATTCCTGACTATCCATTTAGATGGTCTGAATGCAAATACTAACAACTCTGGATTGCAGCATTCAGTTCAATTTCAAAAGAATAGCATTTGAATGTGGCTTCACTTCGTAGTACAAGAACGATGTATTCCAGATCTTCTCCGTAACGCTTTAGTATATCAAGTTAATGTGACTATTTTCAATTTTGAACCTATCGCTGTAGTATCTATAGGGTGGCTACTTAGGTACAACTTTTGTAATTGCAGCGCTTGTCTATTTGATGTCACTCGACCACAGCAGATTTTATGTGTTAAACTTTGGGATGATTTAATATCCAATTATATTCGCTATGCATAAAATTTCAACACATCGCCTAACTCATATGCAACGTTATTGGATGAAGTAGAGTGGCGAAAGCGGGTAAATGGGTATTCTTGAACTTACTGGGCGATGAGATAAGATCATGCCCTCTCTTGCAGAAAGCTTGCGACCAAAAAGAAGATTTGTGCATTAACTGTCTGTGTGGAGATCTCCATCAAGCAAGTCGGATATAGAACTGGACACTACACAGTAATCTAAATTGTGAAAACTAATAAAATACACCATATTTCTGCAAATCCCGCACAGCGTGAGTTTGAGTCCATGCATGTGCCTTGCCTCGAGAATGTGTCCCAGCGTCAGAATGCGACTCAACCCCTGCTGAGGATTTTATTGACAAGTTCGAGTAGTGACATGCAAAAACAGTAGGCAGGGCGATGCATTAAATGAAGTTTAGTCGATGAAATAAAGATAGAGCTGTGGCGAGAAGAGCACAACAAAATTGAAGAGAACACTCTGGGCATTTGGAGAGCATTGATACCGTATCTGGAGGCTACCACAGAGATTTTTCCAGCGAAATCCAGGTATTCTTAGTATTGAAAGGAATTCGATTTATCTTTTGAAAACCTTAATTGTGAAAGAAATGGGTATTGCAGGTCACTTTTTATAAAGTTATTTATTTTCTCTGAAAGGAGAGGAAAAATTCCTTTCCATAACTGTGATTGGATAGTATTTTCATAAGCCAATTACAAGAACTTATTGTGCATAATTGTAAAATCTAGCAGCACGTTAGCGCAGCTGTGGATATCTCGTTTATTCCGTGGACAGCTTTAATAAACCAAAGACCTAATTCGATCTCGCAGTGGACCTGCCAAACTTTTTATCCCGCTTGAGACGGTAGAACCGCCCAGACTTGGTTGGAAAAGTCTAACGCCCTGCAATGCGTGCTAGAACGCTAACATGGTTATCCTATGACTGCAAGGATTCTGAGTTAACCGGCATTGAACGACATTCATAATGAAGACGACAATCCTCAGGCATCAGGCGTAAGCCAATCTACACGTAGAAAGTTCGAACACTCTCATTTGTAGTGGGTGTGAGGCTAATGAACTGAGTTCGAGAGGTAATGAAATCGTGCAACCTCACAATATGATAATAAGACTTCATATTGAGTAGATAAAAAGATAGTTCAAAAGTACAAAGTCATCACTGCACTTTATGTTGGGTCTACAAATCAAACTTTTAACTTATAACTGACTTGCTGTTTCCTCTTTCAGTTTTGTAAAAGGTATGTCATGGGTGTAACATACAATATGGAGGAGTAGGAAATGCCTAAATAGATTTAAGAAGAGATGCAAAATTTTTCCATATACTGACAGTTATGTATCCGGCAAACCAACTATAGTAAGACGTAATAGTTAACAGCAGTATACTTCTAGATAGAGCGCGTGTGGCGCGATGGTAGAGGTGCTTTGCAACACCCATGGTCAGTCAATCGACGCGATGGTTCAATCCAACGTGTTAGGCCGGAGTCAGTCAATTAATAATCAGAGTTGTCTGGGAGGATATCGGCCTTGATTCATCAACAGACCACCGCCACTCACTGTAGAGGTTATATGCATTCGATCAACCCAATCGAAGCTGAAAATCAAAGACGGCTGCGTGTCGCAGCTCCAAAGATTGATTAGCGGGCTTTTATACCTCTAGATGAAGCAAAGCCTTTTATATAGCTATCCCATATTGCAATCTCATCGTCTTCCAGATGATAAAAATTTTCCATTTATTGTCGAAAAATTAATAACTGCTATGACGAAATCGCTTGCGAGTTCATGCATACTATTAGAAATCAAGGATGTTCAGTTATTGGTGAAGTATTTATTGACCGCATAGTGCCCGCGTTGTTAAGTCTTCAACAGCTCAAAAAAGGATAGTTTGTAAGATATTTGGATAGCATCATATAGAATAACGAGCAATATTATTTAGATAGCATCACATAGAATTATGATACTTTTGTTCTCTACAGACCGATTCCTGTTCGAATAGTTTAATCCTCACAGGCATGCATTCCCTATCAACTGAAAAAAATAGTAAGCTTGATTAAATATAACAATTGGGTATTGCATCCTTTAGAGGGCGCGCGCTAAACATTTGCAATAACGGTGATCTTGTTCTGCCATCACTCATTTCATAGTGTGAAATCTCCTGCGAACTATCACATGTGAAGGCTAACTGATTTTTCAAAAAAGTTTAATATACCTAATAACTGAATTATTACAATTTCAAATACGTAAGACTTGCATGTTTTGAGAGCTCGCACTTCAAGCTGATATGTTGGTATTCAATGTTACTGTTACCCATTTACGAAATGTTATGCTACATTAAAGAGAATAAGAAAAACGGTTAAGTTTCAACATATATTGATGACTTCAATACTATTTGTATCAGTTGGGGCGAATACCAGAGGTATGTCGAATCAGCACTGAAAACTAAAGTAAAATGGAGAAGTAAGGACACTTTTATAGTACACTTGTTCAATACCATGTGTGATAAAATGTGGATTCAAACTAATTTTCCGCTAGAACAAGAGTCGCACGATAGACAGATAAACAATAGAATTTTTCTCAGTGGCTTTTACTATGCGAAGTCACCGTTAATCGAGTACTCTACGCGTGAGAATCACTTTATCCGACCGAGGCTTTCCTCGATTAGCACCTCATGCAGCAATCTAACAGCTCTCAGATAAAAATGGGAGTAAAATAAATCATATATCTGCAGTCGACTGTTCCTATAGACTTAACTCAAAACATTATATAATCTAATGAGATATCTTTAGCATATCATGAGGCCTATTATGGCACTTATACGGTGATAAACACCTGTTTCGTCATTGCAGACTGACATCAGCAGTTTTTCCCCCGAATAACTGCTACTTTTCGTTCACTTCTACGCTTATTTCTATCGCGCATCATCAAGTAGCTAATATTATAATTCTAAATAACCAAGAAAGTCAGGCAATGAGTGATAGCAGTCGTTATTGTCTTCGGATGGTGGATGGATCGTTTTTCGACTTGCAACTGGCGACCGAACTATGTTTCGTCAGTCAAGTACAGGCGAACATGTGCGGACGATTGGCAGATAGTCACGCCCACATCAGTTCCATTTGTCTACAGACGCTACTTGGATTTCGGGTGTAACTTCCACCTCTTTTAGCTCTAGATTATCTTGGTCATAGGTACTGTAGTTCATGCCATTGTATAATGCTTACGTTAATAGTTATTGCTCCTTGCAATATTTCACTTCTTTCATCCATCTATAGATCTGGGGTTCGGAGCATCTTACACTTAGGCTCACATATAAAGCATCAACATGACTTTTAACATTACGTTACATGTCGCAGTTGCTATTTCCTCAGTTGCAGTTATGTTGTAATTGTTTTTATTGAAGGTTGTTCGTTACGGCTGTGAAGATGTCTCAGGATCAACACTGTCCTTCACTCAATAAATAGTAAAAGACCCGCGTGGCAGGAATAATTTACACAATTGAATGACCCTTACGGCGCACAACACATGCCCACTCACAATAAGGAACAAAATCTATCTACTCACAATCACCGATAAAACTAAATCAGTAAAAGCACTCTTCATTGATAAACCTCTAGATGACATGTGGTGATTTGTTAATTCGGTGTCGATTCCTTTATTTTTAGGGGTTAAAGGCCTTGTAAAAGTATTGACTGTACCAAAGAGTACTGTGCTACTATTGAGGGTGCAATGCCGAAACACGTGTCTACAACTGTATAAGTGCCATAATACACCTCTTTATAGGCTCGAGATTTGTTATCAAAAGATATATTGTTTTGAGCGAGGTCTATGAAATAGTCGAATGCAAAAGAATGATTTATTTTACCAACCATTTGCGATAGACATTTGGTCACTGCAATGTCGGGGAGTTTATTACCTTACATGTGGAGGATCTATTCCCTGGGAGGGATTGGCTGAACCAAAAGGCATCGTGCTACTGATGAGAGTGCAATGCCAAAACACGTTTCTAGCACTGCATAAGTGCCATAACGCCGCATAATAAGCTCAAGTATGTTAACAAAAATAGCAGTATTAGAGCTGCAATTTTTGCAAAGGTGAAGATGAGGAAAACATTGCTCATGAGGAATTGGTAGCTGTTGTTGTGAAAAAAACCTAAGTCAAGGATGATTGCGAAGAGGTGGAGTTGTTGAACTGTTTAAAAATGGTTTTTAACGTAGCTCCAATTGTTTTAGATACAGATAGGCTTTGTGATAAAGAGCTTAGAGCCACAAAAATCGTTAGTGAGGTGGGAAAAAACTGAGTTTGTCATTCATTGAGTAATTCATACTAAGGAAATCAGTGAAGGCTTGCCCCATGATAATGACTTAGATATGGAAATCGGTTACATTAGGTATACTGTAGTGAAAAGGGCTGGGTTGCAACTGAATTTTACAATGTTCATACTTTAACAATGGCGAAGCTATAACCTAATTAAAAAGCACAGATTTTTTTTCTAATAAAAGCACGGTCGCCATTACCATTTCCTTCGTACGTAAAGACGGCCAAAATAGGACGTTGGTATGTCCCTTTGAAATCGATGACTAACGTTTCCATCTGTTTCTCAAGGTACAAACGTACTGATATTGCACACTATATCTATTTGTTCGGTTATTTAGTATATGTGGCTGAATCTATTTTTCATTTATTCAATACACGACCCATCATCACTTTTTTTGTTTTGGGTTCCATTACATCTAGCATTCGCTTGGTTCTCGTCTTCTTTTTGAATGGCGTAGAATACTGGTGGAGCATGTATCCTTATATTCTCGAGGATAGCCTGGCCGCGGTGTTATATAGAACTTTCCTGTTGACTGCCGGGAGTGCTGAGGAATGGAGCTCGACTTCATACGTCCCGCGACGAACATCACAATCACTCGGCCACGGCACCATTATGTGACGGAATAATAATGTAAATTTAAATTCAAAGATAGACCTTAATATAACAGTTTTAACGCAAGGCTATGTGTATAGGAGAGGCCACCGGTGCATCGTAACACACTGTAACAAACAAACCTCACTCAAATAGAATTGGATCTAAAATAAGGCACCATATCACCTGCAATTCTCAGACACTCCTTTCCTCTATTAATACCGAGTTTCTTGAAGGTTATCTAAAAATCATATAAGGTTTTCGTGATGACATCTTCAATTACGGCTCTAGGATTTTTACTACCACTTCAACCCCCACGTCTATGCTCTTCTCCCTTTTGCGCGCTCAAAAGAGTACCTCTCCGATTTTTTGACTTTCTGTTTATGTGTTCTTTCATGCGGCACCAAGTGGTCTCTCATTTCCTCTATGTATTCGTCAGCACACCTCTTACAAGTTATCTGGTATACTGTGCCTAAACTCATGCAACTCCTTCCCTAAGATTAGGACAGATTATGTAATCTGCTGTCTTACATAGACGGCCATATTAGCTGTTTCAAATCAGTCAACGGCGAAATGTATTTGATGAAAGCTGTATAGTTCTTACAGATGGTTACAAAATCGATTCCCTTATGGGTCTCTCTTGCCTTTTTGAGTTGACGTCAGTGGCTGCTCATACATTGCTATTTGAGATGACCATTTGCCAAGTGCAGTGCATCTTCTCCCTCCCCCCATCCCGTGGAAATACTTGTAGCTTTTATATCTATACATGTTTTGTAAAGGTTTTTGTTGAATACACCTCTAATACTACACCTCATAACAAATGAAGTGAGCGCTCATTGAAAGATGCCTGGAAAAAAGATCTCAAACTTTCTGAAAGATTTGGAGGCTCCACTGAACACATCTCGTCGCCGATTGATTTGGAATCGTCTCTAAGACGTCTATGTAAGACAGAAAAATACATAATATATCCTAATGACTAAAAAGACTGCGACTGCATAAGGTTAGGAACAATATATCAGGTCGCGTGTAAAACATGTAGTGATGATTACATAGCCGAAACGAGAAGACCACTTTGAATCCGCATGAAAGTACGCCTAGATAGAAAGTCGGAAAGTTGGGCAAGTGCTCCTTTGGGTGGGCATAGGACAGGAAGTCACGGCGATGAGGGCCTCAAGGTGGTAGTAAAAGAATCACAGATGTTGGTCTCTAAAACCACTGAGGCATTTTGGATAAACTTCAATAAAAGAGGAATGGATAGAAGGGTAGAGATTCTGCACATAGCAAATGATACGGTGACTTCTCTTAAATTCATTTCGTAACTTGAGTAAAATTCAATTTTACAGTGTGTTATGACATACCGGTAGCTTCTCACATATAGTTAGCATAGTGGTGAGTTTCCATAAAGTAATAAAACATGAATTGATTTCATACTACATTTTCACTTCTTACATGGAAATATATCAGCACGTCTAGTCTTTGAGGAATTCGCCAAAACGCTAGCCATCGCTTTGAAGGAAGAATTGCTAATCTCGGTGCAAGTCTTATATGAAGGAAAGAACAATTTCAAAGAAATTTTTCGTCGTTCTTAGCAAAGTTCAGTAAAGATCGGTCTTCCGAATTGTTACCGCCAAAGATGTTTGAAATACTGGCTGCCAAACCAACCAGAACGATGCGTGGAGCATGCCTCTTTTGATCTGATAAGCATATTTTGAGGTTTTCGTGAGATTTCACATGGCGCTTATACAGTGTATGATGCATGTTCCGGCATTACAGCTTCGTCATTGCACGGTGCCTTCGGTCAAGTCATTTCGCGGAGAGATAATCCCTGCACAGAGGAGCCTACGCGGAAACATTTACACACGGCATCAAGTGATAAAATTGCCAAAAAGGCAATGTTCTACACTCGATTACTCGTGGCTGGTAAAACATGATCGCCATGCCTTTTTTTTTAGTGTTTTTGAGACTTCGCACAAAACAATATAATCTGGTAACATATTCTGAGCCTTTCATAAGGTTTTCTATGGCAATTACACAGTGTAAAACACGTGTTGCAGCATTGCAGCCTCCAGTTGCGCGATGCCTTTCGGTTCAGACAGTTCCACTCGACACTCGAAAAGACAGTTATGACTATCATGTTTCACCAGCAACGAGCAGTTGAGTGTACAACACTGGTCGTGCGGTGATTTTTCATTTGACGACCACTGTAAAATTTTTGACGTCGGCATCTCTGTGCATGTTATGTCTCTACACTGAAATGACTGAACCGAAAGGCACCGCACAGCTGGCGATGCTGTTATGCCGAAGAACCTGTCTTACACTGTATGAGTGCCGTAAAAGACCTCATGAAAGGCTTAAAATACGTTACCAGACTACATTGTTTTGAGCGAGGTCTTGAAAATACTCGAAACGAAAGGTATGACATACCTCTTTTAGTTACTGAAACATTATCTACATTTGTAGCTCTTATGAACAACACTGTATTAAAGACGTACATTGAATACCATATGATATAGTCCTTTGGAAAGGAAATTTGTGGGAAATGAATTGCCTTGCTACAAAAAATTGGAATCAGAGGTCAACATTTCCCTAGTTTTTTTAGTGCTTAAACCAATATTCTTAGCAGCTCTGATACTTTACAATGGTCCATATAAACTTACGTTGATGCCATAGAGCAACTCTACAAATGTCGCTTGCTCTGCATTATTGGGCTCAATACTGAGCTGGAAGACATCAAAAAATTTCTAACGTTTCCGACACGAGTTGTGGCTTTTGGATATGAATGTCAATCGAGCAAGAGTCTCGGAGGACAGTGTATTGATTTCAAAAAAGGAACCAGTCGAAATTTAAATTCAGTGGTAGGCCGACGAAAAACTAATATCATTGTTATGTTAGTGAAAGATTCCTAATCCTCATAGCAATGAAGAGAAGGGAGGTATCGGAAAGTTCGGAAAAACAGGGCTTCCATCTTGCCAAGGTGGTACCAATGGATTTATTGCAATAGGCGACAAATTCTATTTCCAGATCACTCGTTGAATAATCCCAAGTAGAGAGAGTGTTGTTTTTCTGTTATTGCTGTAGAACAATTATTAAGAACCTTCCTACCCTTCCGCTAATAAAGCAATTGTATTGAGGTAGATAACATACATGAGCGTTATCAGATTTTTATTGCCTGTTAGAAGCTGAAACAAGCATTTTTTCTAGGACCCTGGTAAAAGAGCTTGCTAGAGAGCCTTCCTTATTCGTTCTACGGTTCCTGCAAAATTCTTAATGGCATCTATCTCATTAGCATCACCGACGTATACCATCTGCCGTGACCCCTTACTCAATTGTTCTATATATACTGTTGTTTACATGAGTGACCAAACAGAATTGTTTTTATTTGACAGCTTTTAGCGGCAGTATTATGTTCCAGATATACCCAGTGATGTGGAGTGACGTGTAAAGCCTCTCGTGTCAGGTAGGCCTTGAAACCGCATCTCACTCTGTCCGGTTGGCCGATTACTTTAGAGTGTACAAAAATTCAATGATTACGTCAGGTTTGCACGGTATATAAATTTATTAATATAGCCGTACTCGTCACTCGCGTAAATCTTTTGAGGAGACCAGTTTCCTCCTAAACGCTTTTCTAAAGTCCTTGTTCGGAATGGATCCAAGTGATGATCCGCAGCAGAACTTCCAAGTCGTCGTATTCATTAATAAATGGAGTGAAGTTATGTAGAACTTCTGATGCACCTTTCTCAATCACCGCAATCACAAGGACTAGTGCGTTTAGGTTTCTAAAGAAAAAGAGAGCAGGTTGAAAGCTCCAGAAGTGTAGAGGTTAACATCTTCGAAACTTTGAAGTGCATAACATAGCTTATATCTGTTTCCATTTGTTATGAGTGCACATTTGAATCAGATGTCCAGTGCCTACCAGGTGATGTTTACAGGAGAAACGACCGAAATGACGAAGCCCAGGTGTTTACGCTACACATAAACTCATGCATTTTTGTTCAGATTGCTTAACCATTGGAGTTCGGCAGAAATCAGGCAGGTATAACTTCTTAAAGTATAGTTTCCTGTTAAGTTTCGCAGAAGATTATTTTAAATAACATTTGAAGATATTAAATACTTTATTCTTGGAGCTCACGTGGCATAGACATGATCTTCCTAACCTCACTTTTGAGCCGGATTTAATCGTCGATTCTTTAGATTCGTGTGTTTTGCAAAAACTGGGAATGAGTCCTGGTCTCCGCATCGCCTGGAGAATACGATAGGTACGGGAACTTTGCAATCTGCACATGAACGATGTTACAGAGCAGGTGATCTTAATCATGTTGTGAATGTTGTGGATGTGATAACATCAGATAGCTTCCAAATTCTAATTTGGTAGACAACCGTTGCCGCTTGAATAATACTCGGAAAAGCCTGTAATGATCCGCTCTTAAGCAGTTCTGTAAACATCAATTAGTAGCCTCTATCATTCAGTGAATCAACATATCTGATCTAGATCTCCATTGCTGAAGAGTTGTAAAATCAGTCTTTTGAAAAAAAAATAGGTATAGCAAACTGCTCAAACAGAAAAGTTTACAAATAATGGAGTGTATAGGTGACTGATTGGTATACTCCCAGCAAAAGTCAGTATGTGACGAGATACCACTGTTTCGAACCATTCTAAGAAGTCTCTCAATCACGTTAAGACCTTATTTTATTCCCTATAAAAGTTATGATGATATAGTTGTTAATCAGAGAATGTTGAGTGATCTGCTATGCAAAACTTTGAATCTCAGGTGGGAGTTGAACCAGCGTTCTATCCATACCGGGACGCGTGCTGCCACTACACTACCATAATTGTTAATGTGTTGTCACTCTTTCAGTTAGCAACAGACGAGTCCCAGTTTTGCTTATCACTAAACTTTCTTGGACATCTCACAACATTTGAAGAAAATCTTGACAATTGCTATAATCGAAAAAAGACAGACCAATGTAGAAAAATCTGTAGCATCGTTGAATAATGAGAATTGAGCTGAGCTGTTAGAAATGTGACTAGTTGTCGTACCGGCGACTAGAACCAAGTCAAACGAGCGACAGAGACGATCCACGTCGACGCAGCAATACACCATTTATACGACTTTCGATAAAATTTCGATGAGCTACTTTCTTTATGAAGTCATCGATTTTTCGAACTTACAGAACATTTTTCAGACGTTCTAAGGCGTGATCATTCTGTTCAGATTCATCTCAGTTTTAGTTTTCCTGCTTCTCATTATCGACACTTTATCTTAGCTTTGAAGAAGACAAAACAGAATCAGGTTATATTCCTATCAGGTTCGTGCTTTTCGCTTAATCAAGGAAGAGTTTGCGATCAGTTAGTAGTGCAGAGGCTTAGAAAAAAGTCGGCTCCAAACTACTCTATCTTGATTTCTCTATTTATCCTAGAAGCCTTATTTCTTCTGAATTGATACCCGTTAATTGATATTAGATCAGCTGGCACTCACGAAAAGAAATCCAGTATCGCAACATCTTTTATACGGAAGAAAACTAAAGGGAATTTACAAGTTGTTTTCGTCAGAGGGAAGAAATTATTTAAATTACAATTGTTATAAGTTATCGATTGTATTTCTGTTGAATCGGAACTTTGAATAGGACTAATTGTCTTCTACTAAATGGTTTTTGTAGACGTCTTTGATTGTTTTTCCAGCTAGAATTTTTTTTCAAAATTTTTTTCGAACTAATCCATGCAAAATGAATCCAAGAACTCGTTCCGCATGAATTCCATCTAAGCACGCCGTCATTCGCCACTAATCGATCGTCCATCCAGTCGATCCTGGCTGGTCTCTTGTTCGCTGACACTCTGTATTCTCTGCTATCGATAGCTCTTTTACAGACCCGCTCAAAACGAAATAATCTGATAAGGATATGACTTGTTTTGAGCCGATAGGTCTAGTGCTATATATGCGCCTATTTCGTCCTAATGGAACTCATCGGTAGCACCCTCCTTCGGGGAAATAGGCGCCTATATAGCACTAGACCTATCGGCTCAAAGCAAGTCATATCCTTATCAGATTATTCCGTTTTGAGCGGGTCTGTAAAAGAGCTGTCGATTGCAGAGGTATAATTCATTCTAGAAGCCGCAAGCTCGACTGCCGGTCACCACAACGTCAGGTAATACCATCATCCGACTTGGAGTGTTTTTTTCTTACTTGGCGTCGATTCCATTAGAGGATTATATAGCCTCAAGGGATCTACGAAACCGAGGAGGGGAGCTACTGATGAGTTCCAAGGGCGCCTATATAGCACTAGACTTATCGGCCCAAAACAAGTCTTATCCTTATCAGATTGCTCTGTATTCTTTCAGATCCTTTTTTTGCTTGTCGAAGCAAGGAGGCAAGTGTTAGGATGGCTGCTAATTACATCATAAAATGCTTTCTACACTACGCTATTTTTACTACGTTGAGTTATGCCTATCATAGTAGTTACAAAATTTCTTCGAGGAATAAAATCTAGCGAAATATAATGCCCAGTTTCGTTGAGTGAGTCTAATGAGAGCAAGGCGAGAAGTTCTTGGACTATGACTCTAGTCGTTGTCCCTCTATGTCAGATTCAATGCGACTTACTCGCAAGCTTATTGACTCTTACCCAGATACCCAGACGATTGTGAGGATTAACTTGGTTTGGAATTGGCCTTCTACTCTCCTTTACATGCATGTAACATGGACATAGATGCATTCAACAATCTAAATGACTACTTTCAAAGGGACCCACAATCGCTTGCACATGCTTACTTGTTAGTCACGAAAATTTTGGAGGAATCATAAGAAAAGTGGAATAATAAATAATCCGTATTTATCAAGCGTGATTAGCATTTCGTGTTTTTTTATTTGTATTGCAGCAAGAAATAGAGCTGTAGTTTTGCCAGCTTGGGTTACTTAATGATTAGCAGGTTACATATGGCTATTAGATGATATTCGGATGTATTGACACTGATCAGTAAGAAGATGTTCTCTTGATAAACAAGCACGAAATTTTTATTTTTTAATGATTATATTTAACTGAAGTTTAGGCGAATTTCGCCTATTTCGAAGCATAGAAAAGTGAAGCTGAGCGCAATCTTGTTAACCGAATACCTGACGTAGGAAGAAAAACCACGAGCTCCAAACAGCGTCAGTAGCATTGAAAAACAAAAGCGACTGGAGAAGCGAGATTAAGTGATTCACATGTACTTTAACCGCGGTAAGGTGCGATTAAAATTTCGAACATGATGTAAATGGAGTAAATTTGGACTGTGATCACCCTTTTCGTAAGTGTACGTATTCGCATTGCACCATCAGTGCTTTCCTTCTGCCAATCTCTCAGCAGTATTTCATCCATTCAACCACTGTCCACAGTCACCAGTTAAAGCTCATGACGAGTAGCTTAGTCTTGGTTCTAGTACACTCCACATACATCAAGTCAAGCTTTGCCTTTATCTCAGCATTGTTCTGGTTATATTTCACATCATGCCCTGCTGTTCAAAATAACACATCTCATAACTAAAATTAATATATGATTATCTGTATAACCATCTATGACCAGTGCGAAATTTGCAAGTTTTCCCTAACTTCTTATAGGGTTACTGTATTGATTCGAGTACGACCCACCTGATCTCTCGTAGAGCATACGGGCGAGTACAATAGCGAAGCGAATAGCTTCGTGCATCCGCATGAGCAAACATGTTCTTGAAAATTTGAAAAAAAATGTAAACGAGTTTATAAAACGATATATGCTCACCTGACCAAATCTGCTAAAGGTTGGTGGATGACAGATGTGATAGAGACATTCAAGAATGAATGGTGGCGAAACGGTGCCTCGGTGGTGTAGTGGTAGCACGCGCTCCCGGCAATGGTGAAACGTGGATTCAACTTCCGCCTGAAAACAAGTTCCTGCTCAATTCTCTTAGGTGCATTTGAAACATCGTAACACTGCGAAAAAAATAGTGAAAACATAAGAGATCTTAAAATTTAGAAAACAAAGCATTTTACTGGGAGTGTAGGAGATAAAGGCATAACGAAGAAGATTCTGACGTAAGCGCCATTGTCCTCGAACACGGATCTAAAGCTTCAGCTCTTAAGACCCTCAAAGCATTTCGGATAGGTGCCAAAACCTTAGCCACAGAAGAAAAGTATTTTGTTCTTATTGGTGACCACAAACATTACCTTAATCTGATATATTGTCGTCATCTGAACTTCATAGCGTTGGTGCACTCATGGGCGATTCAGTCGAATACCCATGAACAACTTTGCTTGAAAAAATGCTTTTTCAATGCGATTACTGTCTACGTTTTACCTTTTTCGTTGAGGTCATGTAAGTATATGAATGAATAGATTGCAGTTAAAATTACCTTTCCAGATTTTGACTCTTCCTTACGGAATGTATCCATTTGAATACAAAATTTTCTGAAGGTTTTTCTCAATGAAGAAATTTTCTTCCATATACCTTCAATGATTACTCGAAAATTCATAGTTTGATATTTTCATCTATGTGGTTGATTCATAGAAAGTGTTTCTCATTGTGCTGTAAGTAAAATGAATAGTAAAATGGAAACTTTATGTGTAATCATAAAAAATTACGAATACAAAGTGACAATTGTTACTGTATAAAGCTTCTCCAATTTTGTGCTGCCTGTGGTCATTTTCCTTAATAGGTTTTCATTTATTTCACTTATGTTAACTCTGAGCTCGTTAATCATCGTTTGTATTGATCAGACACCAATAAACACTTTTCTCGACTTATTGCGTATCCGTACTATTGGTGTTCTGTTTCTACTTCCCTCTATACTTGTATAGTTCGTTTTCACTCCCATTAGACACCAGCACAATTTCTAGTAGTTTCCTTCTCGCGTAATCGTCGTCCATGGGGTGATCTGCTTCAAATATAATAGTGTGCGTCTGCTAGCAGTCTTTAGAAACACTAGAAGTGTCATAGCTTTGTGAGAGATTGCACGTCTTTTTCGGAGAGACTGTAAGGCTTGTCATGTTGTTTTGAAAATGAAGCGAGGTTTATCTATTAGTAACGGCTCTTAACGGTTTCTATACACTTTCCCTCCTATAAACTTGTTAGATATCAGTTCATGAACATGATTAAGTATGAATTATTATGTTGTGGAGCTTCAAACTTAAACTTTCGATCAACAATATCTCAATATCTTTCAGATTGTATCCGCAGTTTCCATTTCCATTTTGCTTCGCTATCTTTTCAGATTGTTTCAATTCTCCAGAAACTGCGTATTTCTAGCGATGCGGTTAGCTGTATTTCTGTTTTTGCTGTTTTTCGTCTGCTTGTGCTTCGCTGGACATCCGAAGCGATATGTTGTCGATTTGGACTTGCCGGCATCTGAGCGATGGAATGAGGTGGTGCATGATCATCTCGACGCCATCCCAGAGTTTATGAGAGTGGCGCCGTGAGTTTCAATGACGGGCAAACGATCTAATCATATATTCACAATAGGGCCATATTAAACTATTTATACTCGACGGAATACTTGAAATGAGTTAAGAGTCTCCAAGAATCGGTTGCATGATAATTTTGGCATTCAAGTGACTTATCCTAGCGAAACTTGCAGACTCTAGCCTTCTTAAAAGCTGACTAAGTCGGTTTTTGTTTCTATAAAATCTTCGAAAACCTATGCCACGCCTTTCCTAATTCATCATCAAAGGTAGCCGATAACCGTTGAGGTTCGAATATGATACATGTTGCTCATGTCGCTACGTTTATTCTAAAATGATAATGATACTCCTGAGATTGATTTGCTACTACCAGAAACATTTGTATGGAAATAGTGAATCGTTTTCGGCTTGACTAAATACCCTGTAGGTTATGAGTTGTTTTGCTTCTTGCGCCATAAAAATAGACAAGTGTAGCTCACAGGAGGAGAGATTAGGTGCAACCGAAGTCATTGCGCGATCCTGACTCACAGACCAGTTAGCATCTCCAGCTAGGCCGTTTGGAGGCGAACATTGGAATAAGTTTGATAGTCTTTGCATTCAGCAACTTTAGATCTATTTCCTATCGACTTTCATTTTCTGTCACTGAATTTTACAGTGTGTTGCTCTTTTCATGAACCATAAACACATACATAGCTGTTAATTTCAGAAGTGTTGTGCCAAAACATCTTTTACCAATCGCCTTCTTTGTAGCACAACAACTAAATCGTTTTTTTCCCGATGAGTACGCCGAGGAAGTTCGAGGTCTCTAAGAAGCATGATGTTTTCTATTTTTCGATCAGCTTTCGCAATACAGGCATCGCTCGCGCGTCTGGCCTACCAGTGGGCTTCATTGTGTCGATGAATATTCTCTACGACATTGCAGCCTTTGATCGAAAACAGTCAGTTTTACTATTCAACATTAGCAGAAATGATGATCTAGGTGGTTTCCATGATAGCTGAAATGACAAGCCATTTTGTTGTTCATACAACTATAGATAAAATTATTCAGTATTCTCCAAATGGGATGCACATCGATAGTTGCGGAGAACGACGACGGTTTAATTCTTCACGGTCGCAATCTCGATTACGGAATTGGTGATCTGCTGAAAAACATCACTATCCTCGTCGACTTTGTTCGTTCGCAAGGCCAAGAAAAGGTCTGTTAACTCTTCCAATGACGAAACTCGTTGCTTTTCCAAGCCTGATCTTTTAAATATCCGCAAAAACAC
The DNA here is from genome assembly GCA_019055375.1 of Parelaphostrongylus tenuis. Classification (NCBI taxonomy): domain Eukaryota; kingdom Metazoa; phylum Nematoda; class Chromadorea; order Rhabditida; family Metastrongylidae; genus Parelaphostrongylus; species Parelaphostrongylus tenuis. The sequence goes on from JAHQIW010000403.1 coordinate 28,978, forward strand.
TTCGCCTTTGATCAAATTGTTTGCTATAAGAAGAATACTATATAATTCACGGAAAAATATCACTATTAAAACAGATTAAACTGATAGTCTATTTTCTATCATCATCAATCATCTAAAAATGGTATATGATTTTACAATTGCACAAGTGCAGTATTCTTGCTTATTCTTATTCCATTAGTTCCTATACTTCTAGGCAGTAAACGAAGCTTTTGCCCTATAGCAGTTCATATTTGGACACAAGACTTTTTTCAAATGTCAGAAAAACACTTTATAACATCAATGACACTCTAAACACAGGATTTAATTCATGATAACCAACGATCATTTTGTTCTTTGAAGAAAATCGCCTATAGTGGCGTGACGTTCGCCTTGTCAACAACTCTGCTCACTGGCCAAAACGATGCCTTTTCGCTAAGCCTCAACGCTCGGTGTGAGTTTCTGTTTCGCAGTACTCTCTTCGCGTTCCTTAATTCAACATTATCCTAATTTCTACAGCTTTTTGTTTAGTCGTTCTACGCCTGTGAAACGTTATATTGTCTTAGATGCACGGGATACCACTAATGAAATTAGAGCGTGGCTACGCACTTGAGAAAAGAATTCTTACACGACGCGACATCGCATATTATGTGAATTCCAACACCTTTATAATTGATTTCTTTCTGTGCATCCGCTATCGACCAAGTTCTTCAATGGTCGAACATCTGGGCAACAGCCGAGAATGTTCGTTTTGATTATGAAAGCCGGTCGAGTGAATTCCTCTTGCAATCTCAATACGTCCGTTTTATGGTGATTCATTATGAGGAGAAAGTAAAGTGGTCCCAAAAAAGTTTTCTACTGATTTCAAGATCATAGTGCAAAGAAAGACTTCTTGAGTCCGAGGAGAATGAAACCAGCGGAAAAGAATTTCTCTGTTGTCTTCGAATATGTGATCGACATTTTCATAGTCTTCAAATCGTAGCCATATGTACTAAAATTCAAGCTCCATTGAAGTCTCCAATAGAAATAAAAATCAAGTACAAAGGAAAATCATCAGTGACGGGCTAGGTTGAGTCGAGTAATTGACTGAATGACATAACGCAAAGATTTGAAATTCGCTCAAAGTTTGGTATTTTGCACTCAGCGCGTGCTATCCATCTTGCCGACAAAATGGCCATCAACTATCTTACAAGTAGAAGAATTTTGTTATTGAGCTAAGCTATCATCCTAAATAAGCATCATTAACCCATTAAGCACGACAGGGACACGCTGTCAGCTCCGGCTTGCCGCGCGCGGCATCACTAACCACTCGGCTGCTCGCCGCGCAGGCGATCCGAGAGTGACGGCATGTTCCTGGCGTACTTAGTGAGTCAACCGCTATCACATGTTCACTTGAGTTAATCTCACCTTTTGCCATACAAAATTGCTTTCGTAACTTGTCCTTCAGTAACTGAATACCACTCTTGGCAATTCTGCATTTTGCTGTCCCTGTCAAGGTCAAGCGTATTCTGCTCATCTTGCACTCTAGATCTCCAATTTCTGCTTCTACATTTGCATGCACATGCAGTGGTCTTCAGCTATGTACGAAGTGACGAATGTTCAGCCCACGTATCAATCCTATATTAGGCCCACCATTGATTTGTGCATGCATAATGACTTCCTTTTGCCCAATCATTCTTCGAAGCTAAATATTTATAAGACATCCCATAATTATTATTTGAGCCAATACGTCATGTGGTCTATTACTGAGCTCTTGCATAGCCCGATACATGTGTTTCGGCCTTGCAGCCTCGTAAGTCGGGCAGCAGGCCCTTCTTTTTAGCCAGTCCTCTCGGAGACCCCTACTCTCCTATAAAGAGGTAGGCGACGACGAACGATTCACACAATTGCCTTCAAATTAAAAAACTCAAGATCGACAATTTTCGTCATTTGATTGCTCTTGGCTGGTGTTTTTGTGATATCAAATTTTATTTCGAGTGGTTATTGAGACAACCACCAAGACCATTAATAGACCACGTGACATATACTCTCATTAATTATTATAATATATAAGATACTTTAGAGAAAATTATTTATCCGTCATATTACTTTGACACTATTGTAAACGATATATTACCATTACCACTGCTCACTACTATTCTCTAAATCAGCTTTCTGTCAAGTGGAACTATAATTTTTCAAGATTTATAATCAATATCTTGTTGTCAAGTTGTTATCATTGTGTTAATTTTGCTACACATGAAGGATTTAGTTATCCAAGATTGAGATACAGAGTTACCACTGCAGCGAAAATCCACGTGGCTGAAAATTTTGCATAAACAATCAGTCTCCGCTTTAGATCGTTACTCTATAAAGTGCTTTGTTCCTTGATTATTAACGAATTCTTGATAATTATAGATTCTGGTCCGTACATCTATAATATCTTTATGGAGTTCTTCACACACTTTCGTACGCCAGTTGGATTTCTACTTCGTGAGGTCGGGTTTGTGGCGCAAAACAATTTGAAATCTTATCAGCTAGTTACTCAACTAAAGTGCAGTGTTCAAAAATGAGTTACACACTTCCCATCTTTCAAAGGAAAACGGAACTCCAAAAATGCGTCAATGCAGAACAGTCTTTGCTTTGTTATGAAAGAACGATGCGAACAAAGCATTTATCGAATTTAGTAGTTCCAGGTTAAGCTTTAACTTGTATGGAAAAAGTTTTTTAGGTCCTTTCATCGTCCAAGACATATTCGGAAGCTGTTGATATTCTCTCAAGTCGTCATCTCTTCTCTCCATCATACATCATAATTGGAGGTCGTAAAAAAGGAGAAGGCGCAATTATTTCAAGGTTAACATTTTTGTATAGTCTACTGGGAGTATGAAAGCCATTTATTCTTTAAGACAAAGGATAGCATGATTAGTTATAACGGTAACGGTAGAGCTGAAAACTGCATAAGTTTAGGTGCAGTATACTTGATTATCTTGAGTCAAATGGTGGTGAATAGATAGGCAATAGAGACAGGAAACTTTGTTTCTACAAAAAATAGCGCTCAGATCGAAAATCGAGAAGTCGCACAGGTGCTCCTATAGGTACACATTGGACATGGAGGCGTAGATGACAATTTGAAATAGCAGCAACGTTCTTTGGGCACGTATAAAAAACGGAGGAGCGGAAAATTCTTGAAGCTTTTTCAAAAATTTAGAAATGAAAAGGATAAGTGACTGAATGACAAATGGTTTGGTCTTATTCCAGATTCATTCGATTGTGAGTGTGGTTCATTAACATTAATGATATGTTACAAGACACTGATAACCTTTTCAATTCGTGAAGTTAAACTATACGATTTCTTCATAAGTAGATTTTTGCATTGATGTCCAATTCAGTTTTTCACTGCAATCAGTAACTTGAGTTCCTTTTTAATATCTAATTCATTTTTTTCCACAATGATCAAAAATTATTGACTAAATCATCTCATACTTCAAACTACTGAGTGCTATGCAAAATGCTACCAATCATTCTTCGACACGAGCTATCGTAGCTGTTAGCAATCAACCTTTGACAAGCTCGGTCGGGTAAGCACATATCGGCAGCAAACACAGCTATGCTGACAGCTGGTGTATAATCTAAACAGAATATTTTTTACTGGTTTTTGCATAACACTCACTACTCTTTATGCACTGTATCATCATACCTCTACTAAGAAGCAGCAAAAATAAAAGATGGCATCCAAATCATTACATATAGTATGGTATAGTATGTCTAGGCTCCTAGTGGAACCCAAATCACCAAAGCGTCGGCCATCGCATTCAATAAACAAGGTATACCCACTTCGGACATGTCTCAAAAAGGGTAGTTTGTAAGATAACAACGTTATGATTCCGCCATTAAAGACTTCTATAGGCGTTATGATACAGTTTGTTCAAGCTGCTAACGGCCGACGGTTTCGCCTTCTTTGTAGCCTGTTGTGGATCAGGTTGTCTATCTAGTGGATCAAATTCCTTTGCTTTAACAGAAAAAGGAAACCTTGATTTTGAGCTATACTTTTTTCACGCACTCACCACTTCATATCAGTCTTATTCTGTTGCCCAAGTAAAGACCAAACATGTACAGTGCACATGCATTGTAAATGCACCTTTCACAGCCAAAAATAGATATACATGCTGTGTCATAGCACGTGTGATTACGAGACATTCCTACCTGTGATTCATGACCGGATTCACGGTACTGTTCGGAATGATTCAAGAATTCTACACGGTGATAGTTCATAGTTTTGTGCCAGGATGGTGAAATCTACTTTGAAGTCCTCTCCGGTATGTGTCCGTGTCATATGCGAGTCTGGTGGGTGTTTCATCCGGCCTCAGACTTGCCAGTGAAAGGTTTTTTTTCTACTGACACAGGGTGGCCTACCCGTTTGTTCATGCATCTGTCGGCGGATGCTTTGCAATGGCTACATAAACTGTGGCGCATCAATGCAATCATCGTTTCTACCGTTAGGGCATACTATGTATTTTTGCAATGCACATAACGACTATATAATCAGCTGCGACGAATATATCGGCAACGGGTAAGAAGTAATATATTCGCACAAAAAAGATCGGAAAGAGCAAGGGTATTGAAGTCACTATACTCGCAGGGATTATAAAGCCTCAGGCGTAGAATTCTCGAGGTGTTTTGGATAAGTTTGATCAATCCAATGCGAATCGCAAGAATGAACGTATCGCTATCACATGTGGTATGATACTGTACATAAGGCCTATGTGAGGCGTGCGTTGGCAATTCATGTGCACTCTGCATAGATGGTCTCTACTTGATAACCCAGTGGAAAAGTCATGAAAAGCAATGAGTTCTTGTAAAGCTGTTCTGCTCTGTCGCAACCAAAATTCAGATTTCATGAATATTCTGTCGAAGTAACAGAGGTGTTTGGCTGAATGGATTGTAGGCAACCTGATCAATGGTGGTTCTGGAGATGGCAAAGCCGCCGAAACGTCGGCTGTTCGATAAGCAATGTTATAAACTGTATTTTGGCTCATCAAGAAGAAACTTTTGAACTATTGTGACAATGTCGAAGTTGATAGACGGTCGATATTGGATATGAATTTAAATAAGATGAAAAGAAAATGTGGACCAAATTGAAACGTCGCATGATTAAGAGATATTAGATACGAAAAACAAAATCACTTTGAGCATATACAAGCTTCTGAACGCTTGAGTGGCTTGAACCTCTATGTACCACACTCACAAATAAAGAAGTGAGCGCATTAGTTCAAGAATTGTCAAACTATTCGATTAAGATGTTGTTCAGAGATCGTTGGCGAGCTGCTGATTTGATCAAATTAGACGAGGATAGATGGTTTTTGGTAGAAACAAATTTCGATCACTGGCGAAAAGACATGGACAAGCGAAGGTAACGTTTACAAAACTTTTTTGGTCTTTTTAGTTTCTTTTGAATCCTGATTACTTTGACTGTTCGTCTGATTTGACGGCTTCGATTACTCCCTTATCTTAGTATTCGAATCAGTCGCTCCCATGAAAAATAATATCGGTTGTAATAAATTTTCACTGATTAAGGCTGGTTCACTGCTAACATGGCTACATTTTTTGGAATTCTAACGAGGACTGCATAAGGGTATCCCGCATCGCTACAACAATGTGTTCCAATCCTTGTGAATTGCGAAATCCTCTCACCTATCCAAATTCCGGGTCGCTAGGGTATCCTGATCTAAACCTGCTCTCGTCTTTCTCGACTAAGAATCCTCATGAATTCGAGTGCCTCATAAGTTTGGATCAGTTTGATAGAACTATTGAGCACCTTGTGGTATCCAACTGCTTGACTTACGTAGACAAATCTGATCGGCTGTCGGTATTTAGCAAATCTCGTGTCTATTTATAACCACTATTTAGCTATTTCTAATATGTTTCTAGCAAAAGACGCATTAGTGTTCTACATTTTTTTAGAATTACGGCTGTGAAGATGCTAAAAGCAGCAGGACGGTATGGACTCAATGTCGACACAATGCTGAAAGTACTGCACACTTTCCCAGTGAAAAACAATTTAACGCTGTTCACCACAGTGATGAGTGCTCGCTATCCATCGCTTATCAAGAAGACAACGTTTATTTGGAGCTGAATAGCAGACAGTGCTGTTCTCGACAATAATTCAGCAAAAGAAATTGATTATTCAAATTGAAGGCTTATAAGATGGAAGTTATAAGCATTCGTTCGTATTACTGCCTTCTTTCGTCCAGCACAATGCAAACATTATATGTAATTATTGAACATAAACGTAAGATGCAAAGAGAGATAAGAAAAAACATAGAAAGAATTTACAACAATGACCGAAGCAAGTTGAGTGCTAATGAATGCAGTGATTAATTGCCCCGTTTCCAGATGAATATCATTTGAGTAGAGGTGATATCTTTCCTATGTTATAGCCACATATGGAATGACCAGAGTAACGGAAATAACGCGGAAATTTTCCATGTTCTTCCTCTATTAATTTCATAGGGCTTATAGCGCCGAAAAGAGACCAAGTCAAATATTGAAATATTCTTTTTTTTTCTGCAGAAATGCTGTCGGCTTGTTTCAGCGAAACTTCACTCCGTTGCCCATGTTTTTGTTTTCCGACTAGTTTAGGTCATAATCATTTACAACTTCCAATTTTCTTTTTTGAGCCAAATACGAGGTGTTATATGATTTCTTTATTCATTCAACAGCTGATGTTCCGCCAGTTTGGCTTAAAGAAGAAAATTAGATTATGTTGAAAGGATATATTGAAGCACGACGAGGTTAATAAACAGGCGGTCTTGGGAATTTCCAACTTTTTTATATTTTTCTGTTTACATCGTTGTGAAAGAAAACGGTAGAGCTGATAATCACTGTAATTAGATATTAGCAAAATGTACCACAGATTACTACACAAAAGAAGATGTATGTGTAATTGAAAATGAGATCAGATGTGATATTCAATGATTCACATTAATTTCCAACTTCTTCGCTATTTTTTTCACAGCAAGATATTATTTTAAGAAAATTATTACTTAGCATCTTTTTCACTATAACACCATCTTAAGGGCGCATGTGACGCAGTGCTTAGAGGTGTACTGCGTCGCACACAAGGTCAGTGGTTCGCTCTCGCGCCTATAGCTCACCAAGGCATCCATCTCTCCAGGGTCGATAAATTGGTACTAGACTGGTCTCAGACATGTCTGGGAGAATAAGCAGCACTGACTCGGTTTAGGGGGAGGCCACCGCGAGTCATTGCAAAGGCCAGATATGCATTCAATCACCTCAAACGAAGTTAAAAATTAAAGACGAATGTATGGAGCATCCCTTAGGGATTGAATAACGCCGAGAGCTTTATCCTTTAGCCTTTAACACCATTCTGTGGGTAATATTAGGCGGCATTCACCGACCACAGAATGTTCGACTAGAAGCGATGTGAGATATGAGACGATGATATCACCCATCATGAATAATACGATAAACTCTGTTCACTCGATCATTCCCACCTTTTTTACCTAAATTTCATACATGCAGAACTTGTTTAAAGAAGTAAAAAGTTTTTATTATAGTCTTAAGCGATTTTATTTACTTCAGGTTAATGAATCTGATGTTTTTACTGAACTGCCAAAACTTATGAAAAGGCCTAATACCTTTCAAATGCGGCTGATTCTAATTCAATCGTAATTTATTCAAAGAAATCACTTAATCAACAAGTATTGTCGCCATCATGGCCAATGTTATGTATCCAGATTGAATAACTTCCTCCCAAAAAGGTCGTAATAGGAATAATGGAATTTGATTGATAAATTGGGACTCTGAAAGGACATTGCCATTATTCAATAATGAATTATCACAAAGTGGACTTCTGTAAGGAAGTTCATAGCAGAAAGAGCGTCGATGTGTCTGAAAACTTTCCATTTTCTAACGAGGAAACCATGTTGTTTCCAAAAAGAAAAATAATTGCATCTGTTTTATATCTTCTTTGTCCTACGTTATCTATGGTGACCAATCAAAAGTTGATAATTACGGGTTTTAATACAGGCTTGTTTCCTGATAGAACCTTCCATAGTTTCATAAAATAACCCCATGTGTCGAAGTAGTTAGCCAATGTTTGTTTGAACTTCACCGCGGATTTCGTAGTACTTATATAGTAGAATTACGATTTCTGAGTCACTCTATCACTGCGAAAAGGACAGAATATTACAAGAGGATTTCCTATAAACTCAGTCATAGTAAAAAGAGCTCCCAATTGTCCTAAAAATCCCTACTGTTAGCGACTTATTTTCAACTCTTTTTTTCACATTTTATTGGCACAGCTTTAAAATCTAACCTGCAAACACACATCCTACAATGTACGACTTCTAAAAGAAACTTATCTGCAGGCTCTTTCAGCATGTGCCTGAAAAAGGAATAGAGAGGGCACTGACAATTTTGCGAGACTTTGGAATTATTTCTCGCTCGGAAATAAGGTGCTTTGGAGGAAGTTTTCATGTTGTTTTTACTACCCATAAGCCTATCAAGATCTCTTCTACTATTTTTGCCATTTATCAATCACAAAGCACACTTTAGTAGTGACAAAACTATAAATCTTTCTCGAAAACTATCACATTTTTCATTGGAGCATGTCCGCCAACAGTGTTAATAACGTGTTAACTGAGTGAACTCACATTGGCAAAGTTACGCAATGCGCGATTGTCACTGAAGCGATTCGTGGTTGGCTAGGTGGAATTTTCACTCTCTGTCCAACTCGATAACTGAGGCGAAAATCGGGTTCGGATGTAACTTTGGAAGCTTGCCCGGTAGGCAAGAAGATTTTGTAAAGAAATAGTGTAGATATTGCAGATTCAAATTATCAGTTTTCACAGAACCTTCAAATAGGCATTATCTAATTATATTAGTTAAAATTTATGGCGTTTGTCCTTCCTAAAAACTGTGCGTATATAGGGCAGCTCTGCACAGCTTTTTAGCAAGTGATTCTAGATTACAATTACATTTCTAAAAAGTCTGACATTGCTACTGAATTTCATTTGATCGGCTTCATATTCGTCCAAGGCTTTGTTTCAAATGCGCTATTATTTTGTATTCAATTAGCTAACATCAAAGTGAATGAAGAATGACCAGTTTGTTCATATCACTTGAAGATGCAGACCATACGGTTCGTGTCGTCCCAGTGTAACTTTTGCACGAATCAAGATTATACGATTGAGGAGATCTCTAATGAAGTCATTTAGAGGAACTACACTGCATACGAATGCTCAAGCGCATAAGAATATTTAATAATTTTTTTTGGATAAACAATCAAGATACTTTTTGTGGAGAACAGTAAATCAAAATCACGCAAAGCATTCAGCCACGAGTATTTTCTATGGGATGCGCCATGCGTTCGTTTTCACTGAGCATCATCAGAGGTGAATAAATATCTAGGCTTCAAAATGGATCGTGATGACCTACCCGCTGCATCAGGTTTGTGATCCCAACCTCATAAACAAGTCTGATACCAATGTACCTATCGCAAAGAAACACAAGGCGTGTGAACCTGTGACGCAAAATTTAACCAAGGATTATGTATGTGTCGCTGGCCACCTCAGATTGTGACTGAGATTGTGATTGTGATTACGAGTTAATAGTTTCCGAAAACGTCCCCATTAATCCTAAATATTTTCGTAAGAATATGAGATGATACTACTAAACAGAATAAAACGGAATATTCGCTGTAATTCAGAACACAGATTAATCAGAATAAACGTAAAGCAATTTTAAAATAAGAATGGTAAAAGCCTAAGCGAGGTTGGTACGCTAGGGCCATACACCGGTGTTTCGGAGGTCTCGCCCTACTCGTCAGTGACCCAAGCCCCACAACATTAAGCCCTACATTGTAGCAAGGAGTTCTGCATTGTAAACAAAAACTACTGACGTTGGACACAGGGCTCCAAAGTTTAGATACAAGTAAGCTCTGAAAGCTGAGGGAGATGTAGAATGTTCAAAATGTCTATGCCTCATAGCGAGGATTTGACAAACAAAGCCTCCTTATGAATAATTGTTTCCTCGGTGGTCATCAATCATAACGATTTGAAAGTTAATACGCGAGTTTTTTCTTTGAACACTTGTGAGTGTCGATAAATTTCGTCCTCATCAGTCTAAGGTCAGGTTAACTTCATTTAGCCAAACTTCTTCATAGCCTGAACAGAGAAACAGCAAAATCCAAAACTTTATTATACTTTAACTTTTACACATTATCCGGATAACGGTGCTTCATTGCTCTTGAACTCATATGGAATTGTTAATTATACTATTACTTTGATAACTGAACTCGCCATATATATTGTTACATGCATGCCCCACATTATTCTTCATCATTGTACAACTTTGGGAGTTACCCGTGAACTACTATTCTCTTATCATCACCTTCTAATATCATCACTGCAACGATGTTTTTGGACAACTATTCTCGGTACTTGTCCATTATGAGCCCATGAATGAAAAATCGATCTCTTTCGCCGGGCAGGAATTCATAAAAGTGTTGGCAATCATTTGCAAGCACTGATGGCGTAAGTCCCACTAACTTCAACACTGTTCTTATTTCCTGAAAAGACCGTTTTTCTGCAGTGCAACAGAGATTGTAAGTTGAATTTACAGACGCCATCAAGTTGTTCATGACCAATTCACGGACCGCTGGGTGAGGCAGCAAGGTATGCTGACACGACGATCGATCGATCCGCGACCATATGGGCGTGTAAAGATGATCTGTATTATCTAAATGTTCTCGAGTCACTGATGGAGGCAACTGGGAAGTTCTGACCTCCTGAAATCCGTCAAAGCAATCATAATGATGATTGTCTTATAGTTTTTATGCCCAAACAAAAGTGTTGATAGTCTTTTGATAGCACAGTCATACGCTTTATCTGAAGTTTTTCTATTAAAACGAAGAAATAGTTCCTAACTAAATAACAAAGATCGAAATTCCGTTGGACCGGTCGAAAATCGATCGACCATCGCGTCGACCCACCTTCCCGCGTGACCCTACGGCCTGTAAATTGGCGAGAAAACATTTGATCGCGCATGCGATTTCAATCTCATTTTACCTGCTGCACTGCAGAGAAACGGTATTTCAGAAAATATGCACAGTAAAAAGAATTTAGTAGCATACACACATCCACACGGTCACAAGACTCATTGGAGTTTCACGAGAGTACAAAATGCCGCGCTGTCTCACTTTCATCGATTTGAAGAAAGCTTTTGATTCAGTGGAAACATAGGCGATTGTAGAGTCTCTGCACAACTAGGGTGTCCTTACTCGGTACATAGCAATATATAAAGATTTCATGACCAAAATATCTCCATTCTTCAGCAATAATACCATCGACGTGAGAAGAGGGGTTCGACAAGGCGCTACAATTTCGCCAAAATTATTCACTGCCATCCTCTAAAATGTCATGCGAACATTAGAATGTGACGATGTGGGAGTGGAATTGACGATCAATAACTAGACTATCTTCGCTTGGTTGATGATATTGTCTTCATGACACGTACTATCGGCCAAGCGAACGAATGCTGACCGATTTCGACAGCGCCTATGGAAAGACCGGCCTTCAACTAAATCCAATGAAAACGATGTCCATGAGAAACGGATGGGCTTTCAATGACCCATTCACGTTTGACGAAACGAACATCTCCGAATGCTCCAATTACGTCTACCTAGGTTGGAAAATCAATATGATAAACGACCCAGCTCCAGATTTGAGCAGGAGGAAACAATCGGCTTGGGGGACGTTAAAGCATTGAGGATTCAGCGGAAAGGACAAAGAACATCCGACTCCGTGTCCACCTTTTCGATTCGACGATTTTCCCTGCCCTAACATATGCAGCGAAAATCTGGTCGCTTGAAAGATCACCTAGCGTCATTGAACGCGCAATGAAAGGTCGTTGTTAGGAACATTCTATATTTTGTAAATGAGAAAAATGATCCAAAGTTCCGACCTACATCAACGATTGAAGATCAAAGACGCCGCTTTACACGCCAGGATATCGAAAATGAGGTGCGTCGGACACATAATGCGCTTCAGCGAAAAGCGATGGGCGAAAGCCGTTGCAGGCTAAAATCCTCGGATTAGAATCATCAAGCGCTTTACAAGAAGACCACCGACCCGATGGTCTCATTTCTTCACGAAAAGCATTGAAGAAAGACATGATGCTCAACGAATACCTAGAACATTGGGTTACTCTCGTACGCGATAGGGTAAAATGGAAGTGTTGCTGGTATCCGCTCGAGTCACTCAACATTCAGCAGGACGACAGGTAATGCAGGTGAAGCACAGCGTTGGGAATCATTGAAACTTAGTCTACGAGTGATTACCAATAGTCTAAGGAAAGAACTCTGCCCGGCTAAGAAGATGCGCTTTTGAAAGATGATTCTATTTCGAATTTAAAAGCATTAAAAAAGTCTTCTCGAAGATCGATCACGACAATTCTAGCCAGAAATCTAAACTTCCAAATTGATTGCTAACACTCCTATGAGTAGTTCTTATGCAGCGAATGAAATTGGTCATTCGTTTGTCGTCATGTCTGTCTGTCGACAAGAACGTTTGTCTCTACTATCCGACTGCGAAATCATTGTAAAAATAAAGAGTGAAAAACGTGAGCATGTCAGAATCAAGATTACGAAGGATCTTACATCTTGAAGATCTCAATATTGAAAAGTTTCAGAAGACATCCAACACATTCATTTAGTCTGGGAATTAAAATCTATAGTGCATTTGCATGTTATCGTCCACTGTCATGTTTGAAACAAATCCTCTTTAAATTAGTACAACACAATTAAAGGAAAACATTTATTCCAGTGAAATCCTACAAACAGAATATTCATACGAATCTGAACAAGAAGTATAACGTCTCCATCATTTGGCACCACAATCGAATCAGCAGCCACTGTACACTATGCTTCTTTGGCAATGTCGCGAATAACACTTCTACTTTTCTTCGGGTTTGTGGTCAGTGAATCTTTTATTAGTATCATAAAACTACTGTGATTTGTTGAATGCATAGTTTTTTCGCAAGAACTGTCAAGCCTCTGATACGTTTTTCACTCAATAAGTTCGTTATTCACTTCGAAAGAACATCTTACAAAAGGCGTTTCTCGTTGATGCTGTGGACTCTCAGTGACCCACGTTAGTTAAATAGATAAGGCCGATCTAATTAATAGTTTGATTGACTTCGCCTTAATAAGTAGCAAGATAATCGCAGTATTCGCAGCTGTCACGAAAGACGCGCTTTTCAAAAATATTTTCACTCTCAACACAGCAAATGTTCCTTGACTTCGTGAACATTTCCGACTGCGTCGTAACTTCGTATTGTCTTGGCATAAATGTCGAAAGCCCACTGAGAGCCGTGACTTACCGTTAATGGGCAATTCAATACAAAAACTGAACCGTTCAACTTTTTAACCAAGATCGAATCTTCTAAGGCTATGAAGCGCCGAATTGAGATCTTCACTATGTGGAAGTGCTCAACTTCTTAATAATGAAACACATAAATGTATAAGTGGGCATATATTAAGTTTTTTAGCTTCTTCAGTTGGATGTGTGCAGTGGTGGGAACGACAAGTAAGTACTTTCATTTTTTCACTTTCATTGTTGAATGCGTGAGTGGCGTCACCGGGTGATTTAAGTCCTCTCTCAGACATCTAGTGCTCGAGAGCTTAGATTTCTGCCATTTCAACAACATGTTGGATATTCAAAAACAAATTTTCATTTCGTTGTAGCAGCGAAAATGAAATCATATTTCACGCTCGACATGCTTCATTTTCTCGGCTGGGGCTTCGATATAGCTTTCACCAGAGTTTTACTAGTCATTCGATATCCCAAATCTCAAAAATTCCTAACATGTAATTTTTTGCATGGTCATTATAATACAGTATATTAATGTAAGAGTGAAAAGAGGATTGCATGCCGGAAATATCACCCCTCTGCTTAGATGTCAAATGCGGCTTATTGGTATATATAGCTAAAGTTTATACGTCAGAGGTATGTTATCGTTACTAAAAAAATGGAATATCGCGAACGAACCTTTCAGGAAAGTTTTTTCTGTTATAAACAGCGATTTCTTCTCCTGAAATCCATCATTTTTCAGCGATAGTACCATGTCCTTGTAAAAATAGACAAACTTTCAATCCCTAATGTTCATTTGTATCTCCTGTTTTACGAGAACGTAGCATGAAAGTGCATCGTCTGCAACTAAACACCTCTAATAGAGGTATATGTGGAGGTAATTATAGTATGTGGCTGAAGTAAGTGAAGGAATTGTGCGCGTGATCATTACAGAGAATACGGTCGTGTAATAATTACTATCATGGAGACGTAACAGCTCAAAAAAGGCTAGTTTACAAGATATTTGAACAACATTATATAGAATAACATGAAATGGTAAGTTTGTCTCTTTTGTTCTCTACAGATCAATGCCTGTTCGAATACTTCAATCCTCACACTCATTCCTATCGACTGAAAAAATAGTAAGCTTGATAAAATGTAATAATTGGTATTCAACAAATGAGTGGGGATAAGTTTCAAAGATTAGAAAATAATTAAGGAGGAAGAGTATCCAAATATCCAAAATGAAGCGCCTTTTTATCTCAGGTTAAATTTCTAATTTGAGGAAAGTTCTTTATTTCATAGTGTTCGACAACACGTCGGTTCTCATCTTATGACGTAAACGGTGAGCTTTCTTTTGTACAGACTTTCGAACTAACTTCTAAATTGGATCCTCAGTGAACTTTTTGCTTCACTTTATTTTTGTACTCGGTAAGCAGCGGCCGAGTGGTTGTAACGCTCGTCGCGGCGCACGTGGAGCTGCCAGCCGCTGAGCTCCACCTTACGCTCCATCTCCCATCCCCCTGCCCCAACTCTCTGCGGCAGTCAACAACAACGCCTAATAGAAAAACAAAAAAAAAAAAACGCTACAGCCAGGCTACCTATGGGATTGCAAGGACACACGCTCAATCGGTATTGTACGACGTTCAAGAAGTTAACGAAACAACGGATTGAATGCTAGAAGTACTGGGATCCGCACAGTGAAAATAAGATACTGTGAAGGCGGACTAATAAAATGTCTTAGTGTTAATTTACACGAACAGCATCACTTATCACAATTTACTCTCTGGACCGCAAAACTTCTAGGATTGAATTCATTTCTCTGCGTCACCCTCCACAAATGTCTTTCAACATTTCACGTGTTGCTTCGCTGCCGTTTGAGGATTTTGTCTTCTTTGTAAATGTCTTAAAATGTCGGTGGAAATAATTTTCCTCGCAATCTAGGTGATGGTTGAGCTAAGGTAATCCTAATCGTTCAGTTGATGATTTTACGAGAATGTTGAGGAAATGATCAAACTAGAGTCTTGCCCATTTTCTTGCTCCATGATACCCGCATCACCAACCCACGGCGTTACCTCTCCACTTTAGTAGAATTAATAAATTACAGAAGCCAATGATTGGAAGTTGTGCGGTATTCTACGGAAGAGCTTTAAGGTAGGCGAAACAGTCGAAGCGTCAGTCACTGTTTTTAAAGAAGTTATACCCACTTCGCAGGAGCGCATGTGGCGCAGTGGTTAGAGGTGCTCTGCGTTGCACACGAGGTCAATGGTTCGATCTCGCGCTCATGGCTCACCAAGCCATCCATCCCTCCGGGGTCTGTAAATTGATACCAGACAGGTCTCAGACTTGTCTGGGAGGATAAGCAGCACTGACTCGGTTTAGCGGGAGGCCACCGCGAGTCATTGCAAAGGCCAGATATGCATTCAATCACCTCAAACAAAGTTAAAAATTGAAGTCGAATGCATGGCGCATCCTCCAGGGATTGACCAACGCCAACAGCTTTATCTTTTATCCTTTATACCCATTTCGCATAAGCTCAAGAAAAGGTAGTTTGTAATTATATGGATAGCATTACACAAAGCAGTTCATGCTCTGAAAAACGCGGCACAGCGAAGCACTAGCTATAGCGTCGCAGCAAAAACAACAACAATAATATTATCATTATCAACGGCAACCATGGACCTCCCTCTTTGAGCGATGCCGCCCGGTTAGTCGCGAGGGCACGTGGCCCGTCGCCAGGTGGTGGATAGGGGAATAAAACGCGAACCAAAAGCGACCGTGTGCTTCAAAGAGACGCAGGTGGATTCAGGGGACGAGCTCCCTGCTTCTGCAGCGCGGGCTCGACAAAAACTCTATTTCTACGAGTCAAGTCGGCCAAAAGCCTGCAATCAGGCGGCTGGGAAGTACATGGAGGCGGTTAGGAGTCGCCTCCAACAAATAAGCTCCTCCCGCTCCTCCGAGAGAGACTGGCAAGCTACTCGTGAGTACCCAGCCCCCACGTTTAGAGCCTGGCAAGCTACACGTTGGGTATCAAAATGCCAAAAACAGTAACAAATATGGGCCTCATTCCCCCGACCACGAAAGAGCCCCTGGTACGGCAGCGTCCAGGTAGGACGAGTACGGAGAGGCTGCTAAAACCTCAGGGCCGAACTAGGCTGCCAGGATCGAAATGGACTAAAATGACGATCTGTACCTACAATGCAAGAACACTTGCTCATACAATCCGCTGTAGAAGATCTATTGATTCAAGCAACAAGGATAAGATACGACGTCATTGGCCTAGCTGAAACGAGAAGACGCCATCCTTTTCACATTGTTCATGACACCGGAGAAGAACTGTCCCTTGGAACATGCGATCGCAGAGGTGTCGGTGGCGTTGGCGTCCTCGTCAAATCGAATTTGACCGTGAGCATTGATTCGTTCGAACAACTAACAGCCCGTAGTCGGACGATTTCGGTTGAAACGATGTGGTTCTATGCCGGCTTTGACCATCTTCGTTGCTTACGCACCAACATCAAGCTATGACGAAGACGAAGTCGAAGCGTTCTATATGGACCTCGAAAATTTCTTCAGAGAAGATCATACATTCTTCAAGGTCATTGTCGGAGATTTTAACGCAAAAATTGGACCTAGAAGAACGTCTGAAGAACGTCACATAGGGACCCACGGACTAGAATGGAATGAACAGGGTGAGAGGCTATCAGAGTTTATCATGACGACCCAAACCATCCATGGTAACTCGCAATTCCAAAAGCCTCTCTCTCAGCGATGGACGTGGGAGTCTCCCAATGGAGAGTACCATAACGAAATAGATCACATCATAGTAAATCGAAGGTTTTGCCTGACCGACGTCGCTGTTGTTTCCAAGTTCTACACGGGATCAGACCATCGCCTCCTTCGCACAACGTTCCGATTTTCGAGGAGAGGAGAGAAAGCCGCTAAATTCAAACAACGAAGTCCCAGAACTACCATAAACTGGGATGTATTCAAATCATTAGTCGGCTCCTGGGAAGATACCGTTGTCGACAACATCGACGAAGAATACGATCGACTCGTTGAATATCTTCACGTTGGCGCTAAAAAAGCCGAAAGTCCTAAGGTCACGAAGAGACGCTTGTCTCCGCAGACACTCGAGCTGATACGTCAACGTGGAATCCCACGAGCTGCAGGCAGCCGAAACCTTACGTCCGAACTTGCGAAACGATGCAGAGAAGCGATAAAAGAAGACCTTAAAGAGAGAAGAGCAGCAGTTATGGCAGAAGCTGCAGAAGCTGGGAAGAGCATTCGCAAAGCCCAGCGAGGCTTCGCCAACTATAAGACCAAGATGATTGCACTCCGATACCCTGACGGGACACTTACAGCTTCCAGAAGGGCTATGGAGAAAATCATCCACCAATACTACTCGGATCTCTTCGCATAGCCATGTTCTCTTACCGTCATATAAATTGAAAGAGGACGAATATGTCGTTCCACCGGTCCTTCCTTCCGAAATCCGACATGCTATATCGTCGGTGAAAAACAGAACAACACCCGGTCCAGACAGGATTAGACCAGAACACCTGAAGAACCTGCCGCCAGTTCTCATCAACACCCTGGCTCGGCTCTTCACTCGCTACCTGTCAGAATGCAAGGTCCCTATTCAATGGAAAACCAGCAAGACCGTATTGTTGTTCAAAAAGGGAGACCTTCACGACATAGGCAATTATCGCCCAATCTGCTTGCTGTCCGTTGTCTATAAACTCTTTACTCGAGTCATCCTGAACAGGATTG
Source organism: Parelaphostrongylus tenuis (assembly GCA_019055375.1). NCBI lineage: Eukaryota > Metazoa > Nematoda > Chromadorea > Rhabditida > Metastrongylidae > Parelaphostrongylus > Parelaphostrongylus tenuis. The sequence continues at coordinate 47,073 of JAHQIW010000403.1, forward strand.
ACAGAACACTGGACGAAGGACAGCCATGCGAACAAGCAGGGTTCCGAAAAGGATTTAGTACCATGAACCACATCCACACGATCACAAGACTCACTGAAGTTTCGCGAGAGTACAAACAACCACTCTGTCTCACTTTTATCGATCTGAAGAAAGCCTTTGATTCAGTGGAAACAGAAGCGGTTATAGAGGCTCTGGATAACCAGGGCGTCCCTACTCGGTACATAATGATCCTTCGTGAGCTTTATAAAGATTTCACGACCAGAATATCTCCATTCTACAACAATATCACCATTGACGTAAGAAGAGGGGTTCGACAAGGCGATACAATATCGCCAAAACTATTCACTGCCACCCTACAAAACGTCATGCGAACATTAGAATGGGACGAAATGGGAGTGAAAATTGACGGTCGACAGTTAAACCATCTTCGCTTTGCTGACGATATCGTTCTCATAACACCAAACATCAGCCAAGCGGAACGAATGTTGACTGATTTCGATAACGCCTGTGGAAAGATCGGTCTTCAACTGAATCTAACGAAAACAATGTTCATGAGGAACGGATGGGTTTCTAATGCCCCATTCACGCTCAACGGAACGACAATTTCCGAATGCTCCAGTTACATCTATCTAGGTCGTGAAATCAACATGATGAACGACCTAGCCCCAGAGTTGAGCAGGAGGAAACGAGCGGCTTGGGGAACGTTTAAGAGCATCGAAGATGTAGTGAAGAGGACAAGAACATCCGACTCCGTGCCCACCTTTTCGACTCGACAATTATCCCTGCCCTAACGTATGCAGCAGAAACCTGGTCGCTACGTAAGCAGGATGAAAGATCACTTGGCGTTATCGAACGCGCAGTCGAAAGGTCGATGCTAGGAGTATCCCGTATTTCGCAAATGAGACAAAGGATCCGAAGTTCCGACCTACGTCAACGATCGAAAATCAGAGACGCCGTTCTACACGCCAGGATATCGAAAATAAGGTGGGCCGGACACGTGATGCGCTTCAACGACAACCGATGGACGAGAGCCGTTACCGACTGGATTCCTCGGGACGTCAAGCGCTCTAAAGGAAGACCACTGACCCGTTGGTCCGATTTCTTCACGAAAGCGATGGAAGAAAGATATGATGCTCAGCGAATCCCTAGAGCGAGGAGGACCCACTGGGCTACTCTTGCACGCGATAGGGAAAAATGGAAGAGTTGCTGGTACCCGCTCGAGTCACTCGACGATCAACGGGACGACAGGTGATACAGGTGATATCAGCATCGTGTCAGCTCAACATAGACAAACTCAAATTGCACTAGTTATTACAGGCGGAATTTATATGAGATCGGTCTCTTAATGTCTTCAAACATTCCACATTTTGTTTTCATTGTTGTCTGAAGACTGCCATCTTCTCTGATGCCATGGAATGCTGACCGAGTGGATCCTTCTTGCAATCTTAGAGGTAGTCAAGTCAAGACGTTCCCGCCTGAATGATAAGAAGGAGTTAAGAGAGGACATTGCATACGTACCATGTTTTCGATCAGTGTGTTTTCGCAAAACAACACCTTATTTCCGGATGATCTGCATCACTCACTACTCCGGTATCCTTGATTCCATTGAAACGACTACTCAAATGAGACCACCTAAAAGCTGAGGCGACAGCAATGTCGTGATGCTGTTGTTCAAATGCGAGTAAAGAAGATTTCGACAACGAATCACTGCCACTTTTGAGATGGATTCGTTGTTGACGAATACCTCGACTAACAAGTCCTTTGCAAAGTACAACCAGTTTCTGCGCGCTTCTTTTCTTGACTTCTTCAATCGTTAGACACTTGTTATCTAAGGTTCACCCTTTTTTATTTCAAAAGGAAAGTCAAGGAATATTCAGTGATTTGCACCATATTATGTATGACCATTACCATCGTTCAAAAACTGTTATACTTCCTATCAGCATACTACTCAGGCTATCATTTCGTTGACATTTGATGACCCTTTACACAAGTAGGTGCAATCCAAGTGATACTGTCCATGTGCTGCACATAATCGTTAATCATTGCGCTTCTAGCGGCTCTTTCAAGTATAACGATACAGAAGCAAATATTACAAAACTAGTTAAAAAGTGGTACGCAGGATAACTGCTTTCTGCTGTAAAATCGGCCACATTCTGTAATAACTGTGAGGCTAAATTCTGCGAGTTTTCTTTATTTAACCGCTCTTTTAACTGTGGCATGATGGTAGCATTATATATATATATATGTATATGTATATGTATATATATAAATATACAATTATGCTGAGTGATATGCAAAAGTTCAAAAGTCGGGCCGGAATCGAACCCGCATTTCATCCTTCCCGAGGGCGCTTGCTAACCAAGCACTCTACCGACGCTCCTGTTCTGCTACCAGTCATTCTTCGATCGGCATGTCGGTGATCAACCGACAATGGTTTAGCTTGGCAAAAAACATATCGGTATTGGATCTCTTCATTATTATTCGAGCCAGCATGTCATGTGGTCTGGTAAGGGCTCTTGTACAGCCCTATACACGTGTTTTGGGCCTTACAGACTTGTCAGTTGGGCAGAACCCATCGTCTTTCAATCTTTTCATTAGCCAGTCCTCTCGGGAGCCTGCTCTCCCTACAGAGACGTATCGAAGACGATCGACTCACACTGTATGTCAAGTGAAAATATCACCGAACCTACAGTGTTTTATAGTCGATTTCTCTTTAGCTGGTATTTTTTACCATATTATACCGATCTTTCACCCGTCAAGGTCATTTGATTTCTCATAAAAGGTGAACATTCCCTAATAACTGAATTATTACAATTTTGGATGCTTAAGACTTGCATGTTTTAAGAGCCCGCACTTCGAGGTGATATGTTGCTATTCAATGTTGCATTTACCCATTTGCGAAATGACAGATTTACTTAGTGATGAACTGAAATCATTGATAATCGTTCATGAGAAAAGTCCATTGCTTTTTTCAAGATAATCGTTACTCTTCAACATTGATTTCTTTCTCAAGTGCTATGAAAAAGTCAAGTTTTGAGGGGTTCGAAATATTAGGCGCGGCCTTGACACCAACCACTTCGATGTATATCTACCTAAATGCACTCAGCTTCACCGAAATTTGCATGGAAGACGTTGTTTGTTAGCAGAGCATCAATGGAACTGAATGAGGTAGGAAATGTTATGCAATGATAAAATCTGCAAAATTCGGCAACTTCAAAAACCTATGCTGAAGGTCATATCTAGTTGATACGAACTGGAATACTCTTTCGTGTCACAAACTTGATTATTTGGTTGATTCTATGATTTTACCATCTATATTTATAACCGGAAAAATGAGCTAATGTTGAATTATTAAATCACAATATACCACTTCAAAGAGAACGTTGGACAACGGTTAAGCTGCAAAATATATTGATGACTTCAATACTATCTGGACGTTCAAGCAAATATCAGAGGCTTGCCGAATCAGGACTGGAAAACTAGAGTAAAACGGAGAAGTAAGGACGTTTTATATAGTAAATTTGTTCATTACCATGTGTGGTAAAATGTAGTTTCAAACGAATTTTTCGGTAAAACATGAATCGCGCGATAGTCAGATAAACAATAGAATTTTTCTCACTGGCTTTTATTACGTGAAGTCACCGTTAATCGGGTGCTCTACGCGTGAGAATCACTTTATCCGACCAAGACTTTCCTCCATCAGCATTTCATGCAGCAATCTACTACCGCTAAATAAGAATGGGAGTAAAATAAATCATATATTTGCAGTCCACTGTTTCTATAGACCTAACTCAAAACAATACATAATCTGATGACATATCTTTGGTTCATTATGAGGCCTGTTATGGCACTTATAAGGTGCTAAACACCTGTTTTCGACATTGCAGCCTGACATGTAGCAGTTATTCCTTAAGTGAGTGAGTGTAGCCTAAGTGAGTTCGCTCCGCCACGGAAGCGCTATGTTCCGCTAACCAATTTTAGTGAGATCATTTAACTATTACATGAACACGACCTTTTGATAGCAATTAGGTACACGACAACGAGATTGTGTGAAGAGAGCAATAATGGATAGATAAGGAATTGAGGTGAGGTCGTCCGGCCACACGACTGTGCGGATAATGTCTGGCGATCGAACTGAGTGTTGAGATTGTCGGCAGCTGGGTACCGCCCTCGCCACTTCGACCTCTGCGATGTCATCTGCTCTCTAAGGTCATGGACCATCTGCTTGCCTAAACTATCATGTAATTTCCGAAAAGATAACAAAACACCTTTGGGAGGTTTGCGATACAGAGATCTCTCTATGAAAAAATGTCCCTGGTCTTTTTATTATGTCCCACAGAATAGCGCAGAATTCCAGTGACTTATACATATTTGCTTTGAAAATTGTCATTGATGTGACCTCAGTGATGTCGTAGCAACAAGCATCTTACAATTTTGCAGTAGAATTTTTCGAGTGATTTTAACAACAGAAGTCTTCGCTAGGCGTGATCCTTGTCACAATTGATCTTATGAGGTGCCTTACCCACATCTTGCAGTATTACACTTCACACAAAAAGCATGAAATTGCCGGACTCCTAACAGCAGCATATTTTCTCTATAGAGATTTATCTCTGGAGAGAAGAGAATGATGATGGATATGGGAATTTTTCATCGACACTCTTTTGCGAAAAGCAGAGCAAGTGTCCTCACGAGCAAAAAATGATGCTGTTCGAACGACGTGATCGATTACAGTTTACTTCTGCTTCTGGAGTACCCTGGATAATACGTTTGAGTCTGATATTCCATGACCTTTCTACATGCTAACATGCTTTTTGGGCGCAAGCATGGGCTGTTTAAGCTAAGCATTAGGTTTATTCGGCAACATAAACGAAGATGAAATGCACTCACACATGGAACGATAGAGCGAAGTTTCTTCTATAATCTTATTAAAGAAAACGTATAAGTTTGCACATAAACGAGAAAACATTTTTAAATGAATGAAGAAAAGTGATAAGGCGTTTTTTTGAGAACCAAGTCACTGTGAAGATTTTCAAATTAAGGCATTATTTTGGAAATCAATTGGGGAAGTTTTTTCTCTAAAAAAAGATTTCGGTAAAAAAGGGCCACGATAAAACAAAGCGTGCCACTTATAGAAAGGTGCAGCTGCGAGTTTCAGATTTCTTGAAAGTACGATAATAGTCCATAATATTGCCACATCTGCTGGACTCTTTGTTCATTCACTTCAGTAATTGGGATACCATTTTCTACAGTGTAAAAAAAAATTTATGAGATGCAAAGAGAGTACTGTGTTATGAGGCGAACACTGACTCAACAATACGGCGCTTACTATTCGGGATGCTAATTTTTCTGCAAGAAGAAAGCTAGTGATCTAAAATTGAGAGACAGATGTAGTTTGGACGATCTACGCATTGCATTGAATACGAATAGTTCAACCTCGCTTTACATTTAAAATATGGGAAAATATTGACCACCAAAGTTTGTAGGGGTGATTATCGAGATGAGAATCTCCTCATTCCTTTTTCTCTGCGCTACTTAAATGTGTTTGTGGCTCGTTGTAAGTCAGTGGTCATCCTAATCGAAAAAAGAGTACTTAATTGTAATGAAATTACAACAAGCATAAAAGAATTCACAAGATAAGACTTGAAACTATTCAAATCAGACGGAAGCAGATCAAATTTAATCTCGCAGCTGTTTGAGACTTAACTGAGAATTAAATTGGCATGGAACGAAAACTTTTTCGTAAAGTCAAAAATCCTAACCCCGTACATTTAAATTCCCAACAATCACCCATGCGTCCTGATATCTGCATCAGCTTTATGGCTCTGAAGCGAAGATCATCTCGTGTACACTCGCGTGAGGATTGTATTCAGTATAGCTGCTGTAGGATGGGTCAACTGGTGCTCTCGAGTGTGCAGTTATACATGCTAGTTTGGCAATGTGGATAGTATTCGATGTTAAAAGCGATTTTGATCTTGTCCACAGTGCTGGTTCGCTTCTGGCCAAAAGCATAAATGGAACGGTACTTATAGCGACGAATATGCTTGCACCGAGAAAGAGAGTCGACCACTGAATATTCAATACAAGAACAAAAGCGACAGCACACGTATACTTGAAAAATGCGACTTCGCCCTTTTTTTGACCACCAACGGACATGAGTATCAAGTATCGCACACCATTATTTGAAGGCGCTTCTCGCTGGAATTGAAGCACTCTCTCAGATATTTGGGACTCGAAAGCTTAGATTTCTGCCATTCTAACGATATGTTTGCTTTCTAAGAGAAAACTTTTCATTGCGTTGTAACAGTGAAATTAAAATTGTGTTTCACACTCAATATGCTTTATTTGCGGGCCGGGGCTTCGATATGGCTTTCACCAAAGTTTTACTAGTCATTCGATATCCCAAATCTCAATAATTTTGGTGATGTTAATTTTTTTGATCATTTATCATAATGCGCTGTAAGAGCATAAAGAAGGCTGCACCCCTGAAATGTCACTTTGCCGCTTGTACGTCATAGGTGGCTTGTTGGTAATTATAGGTACAGTCTATACGTCAGAGGTCCTTGTTATTACTTAAGGATATGTATGACGAATGAACCTCATACAAAAGTTTTTTTTCATATAAAGAGCGAATACTCACCCTGAGGTCCTTCATTTTCAGCTATATTACCACGTCCTTGTAAAAAATAAACAAACTTTCAGCCATCAGTGTTCATTTGTTTCACCTGTTTTGCGAGAATGTAGCTTGAAACACATCTTCTACAACTAAATAGCTCTCATGGAGGTATATGTAGGGTAACTGTAGCATGTGGTTGAAGTTAGTGTAGGAAGAGTGCGCGTGATCACTGCAGAGAATACGGTATTGTGGTTGCCAAATGCTAAAGGCGCTACTTTTCTTAATCAAATTCGAATGAATAATCTGTTTGTAGTATTCAATTGAAGTTAATGTTTTTCTTTTACTACATTATTCTAACTCCAAGAGGATTTGTTTAAAAATGAGTCTGAACGAAAACAGACAAATGTACTGTAGATCTGAATGGTCAGGATAAATTAATGTGTTGATTCTTTTCCGAAGATTTCAGATGTTGAGATCTCCAAGAAACGAAATTCTTCTTAACCTCGATCTTGACTTGCTCCCTTTTTCACTTTTGATTCTACAATCTTTCCGTAGTTGAGTAGTAGAAAAATGTTCTTGTTCATAATAAGGCGAAAAAGGAAAAGCCAATCTCATTCGCTGGACGGCTTTTCATGGTGCCAGCAATTATAGAGGCAGAAATCGCTGGCTGGAAATGTACGTAATCGATTATTTAAAGTACTCATTTTTGACGCTGTGAAGCTCAAAATAAGACTATGATTTACTCCCTCATATTTCATTCCTGGGATTGCTCTTTCCTCAGACTATTAGTGATCATTCGATAGCGTGAGCTTCAATGATTCCAACAGTGAGCTTATTCCCGGGAAATACCGTTTCTCTGTAGTGCAGCAGAGAAAACAAGATTGAATTCGCATGCGCGATCAAGTGTTGTTGGCCTTCACGTGTCGCTGGGTTAGGCGGCAAGGTGGGTTGACGCAGAGATCGATTAATTTTCTACCGGCATTATAAAATCGCGGTCTTTGTTACCCAATCACGATTTGTTCCTCGCGTTGAAAGAATTACTCCACATAAAACGCATGACTATTTTACGAATACACTCTAAATATGTCATTGTCATTCATTGTCTTTTATTTTGTCATAAAAACGGATAAGTCAATCATCATTACTATCAATTTCATCAAATTCCGGAGACCAGGACGTCTCAGTTGCTTTGAACAGCGAGCAAAAGAGATTGAGATTTTGACCACGGTGCTGGTTCGCTTTTGGCCAAAAGTATAAATGTAACGGTGCTTACGGTGACAAATATTCTCACACCGAGAAAGCTAGTCGACCACTGAACATACAATATTAGAACAATAGCGACAGCATATATTATACTGAAGAATGTTCTATTGCCTCTTTTGAGCAAAGAGCCATGTTGGCAACCACAATACCGTATTCACTGTGATGATCACGCTCACTCTTCCTACATTTACGTCAACCACATGCTACAGTTAACCTACATATACCTCCATGAGAGGTATTTAGTTGTAGAAGATGTGTTTCAAGCTACGTTCTCGCAAAAGAGGTGAAACAAATGAACACTGAGGGCTGAAAGTTTGTTTATTTTTTACAAGGACGTGGTATTATAACTGAAAATGAATGATCTCAGGGTGAGTATTCGCTCTTTATATGGAAAAAACTTTTGTATAAGGTTCATTCGTCATATATACCCTTAAGTAATAATAAGAACCTCTGACGTATAGACTCTACCCATAATTACCAACAAGCCACCTATGACGTCCAAGCGGCAAAGTGACATTTCAGGGGTGCAGCCTTCTTTATGCTCTTACAGCGTATTATGATAAGTGATCAAAAAAATTAACATCACCAAAATTATTGAGATTTGGGATATCGAATGACTAGTAAAACTTTGGTGAAAGCCATATCTAAGCCCCGGCCAGCAAATAAAGCATATTGATTGTGAAACACAATTTTATTTTCACCGCTATAATGCAATGAAAAGTTTTTTTTCAGAAATCAAACATATCGCTAGAATGGCGGAAATCTGAGCTTTCGAGTACCAAATATCTGAGAGAGAACTTCAATCCAGAAAGAAGCGCCTTCAAATAATGGTGTACGATACTTGATACGGATGTCGGTTGGAGGTCAAAAAGAGGCGAAAAGGAATTTCTCAAATATGCTATGTGCCGTCTCAATTGTTCTTATATTGAATATTCAATGTTCGACTTCCTCGGTGCAAGCATATTCGTCGCTATAAGCACCGTTCCATTTATACTTTGGCGAAAAGCGAACCAGCACCGTGTACTATATCAGCATCGCCTTCAACATCGAACACTACCCAGAACGTCACGTCAGAACGTATTGCTGTACAGTCGAGAGCGACAGTCGTACCATCCGACAGCAGCCAAAGTGAACACAATCGTCACGCGAATGTACACAGGATATCTGTCGAGCAATAAAGCTGATGCAGACGTCAGTGGGCATAGTGCCCCACTATGGTGACCGCTGAGTAGTTGAATGTACCAGATGAGGACTTGTGAATCTATAGAAAACTTTTCGCCTCAATCATAACTAATTCTCAAGTTAGTCTCAGACTGTTGTGCCATTAAATTTGATTTGCCCCCGTCTAACTTGAATAGTTCGAAGGCTTCTTTGGACTATTTTTTACTTGTAGTAACTTAATTACAATTCACTGAGTTGCTCTTATTTCGTTTGAGTTGACCATTAGTTTATAACGAGCCCCAAACACATTTAAGTTGTATAGAGAAAAAAAACGAGGAGATTCTCATCTCGATAATCACCCCTATCAACTTTGGTGGTCAATATCTCCTCAAATCTCAAAGTAACAAGAGATTCAACTGTTCGTATTAAATGCAATCCGTAGATCACCGGAACTATCGACTCTCAACTTTACCTCTCAATTCGACCGCTCCTTTGTGAACTCGCTCAAAATGGTGTAATCTTATAAGGTTCTAACATCTTCTGAGCTGTTAGGTCTAGTGCAATACGGGCGCTTGTTTTGTTCTATTGGGATTCATCACTAGCAACCTTCCTCGGTTCAGCCGATCCCTGGAGGCAAAGTAATCCTTTATAAAGGAATCGACGCCGAGTAAAAAAACACCGTAAGTCAGATGATGGTTTACCTGACATTGTGGTGACCGACAGTCGAGCTTGTAGCTCTCATAAAGAGTTATATCGCTCATTTCGTGTGCCTTTTTATAGACCTGCTCAGGGAGAGAGGGTGCTACTGATGAGTCCTAATAGGACGAAGCAGGCGCCTGTATAGCACTAGACCTAACAGCTCAAAAATGTTATATCTTAATCGGATTATCTCATCATTTCACCAGCAGCAATCGGCTCGTAGAAAACATTAGCACACGAATAACAAGTGCCACATTGTCGAGACAGTGTTTGTATCATATCACAGTAGTTTCTTTGAATTTCATGATTTATTTTTTTCGTTGTAAAAAATGGTATCTCAGTTATTGAAGTGAATCAAGAAGCAGTCCAGCAGATGTGGAAATATATTATGGTATATTATCGTACTTTCAGGAATTCTAAAACTTGCATTTGTCCTTTGTATAAGTGGCACATTTTTGTTATCGCGGCCCGTTTTTTATAGAAACCTTCTTTTCTAAAAAAAATATCTCTACTCGATTTATGAAATCATTCGAATTCATCACTTTCGACAATCTCCACAGTGACTTGGACTTCAAAAACGAATTTCAATGCGCTGTAGCAGTGAAACGAAACTGTGTTACTCGCCGAGCATTCTCGCCATATTTTCTTCATTCATCTGAAAATGTTTTCTTTTTTTGTAGAAATTCATTGGTTTTTTGTTTTACGATTGTAGAAGAAGCTCTGCTCTATCGTTCCATGAGTATGTGCATTCATGTTCATTCATGTTGCCGAATAAACCCATTACTAAGTTTGAGCTTAACCAGCTCATGTTTGTGCTCAAGAAGTATATAAACATATGGAAAAATGTGGAATATTAGATTCATACGATTTACCCAGAGATTTCTTGAATCAGAAATGAACCCACAAGTCAAATAACAAAAACCACGCGACTTCCGCATCGCGCTGCAACGCATCGATCAAGTAATTGGTACAGCATCATTTTTTGCTCGTGAGAACTTCAACCGCCTTCGCAAAGACGTGTCGTTGGAAGACCCAATGCCCATTATCAATTTTCCCTTTTCTTCAAAGATAACTAGGAGTCTAGCAATATTTCATGCTTTTTATGTAATGTGTAATATCTGCAAGACGTGGATAAGATATCCCATAGTTTGGCTGTGGCACGAATCACGCTTAGCGAAGAGTCCTGTTGTTAAATTTGCCAAAAAATTCTACAGCGAAATCGAAAAATGTTTCTTGCCATGATATGACTGAGGTCACATCACTGACAAATCTTAAGGCAAATATACAGAAGTTACTACAATTCTACGCTAATTCGTGGGGGCACAACAGAAAGACCAGGGACATTCTCCGTAGAGAGATCACTGTCCGGTTGGCTGCGTTATACGCCCCCAGCATCACGTAAATGTGGAATAGAGACCACGTCCTTCTTTTAAAGCAGCTTGATCTAGGGACTGTACTCTCTGTCTCTTCGGTGCCACTTTTTTACTCTTCTAAGAGTTAGATTGGGCAAAATCTGCAATTAAGCGGTTGGGAAGTACGTGGAGCTGACAACTGGAATAATGAAAGTAACATGAATGCAGATTTGAATATGGTCAGTTCACAGTGAGTCATGTTGACCCGGTGTTATTCTAAGCATAAAAACTATTGAGGATAGGAAAGATTGTTACATACTATTCTGCTTGATATCTCATATGGTCCTCTTGAATAGTGGTAATAGACGCTGAGTGTTTCAACTAGATTCACTTCTCTTAACGAGTTTTTCACCCTCATTACAATTGCAGGTGCATTTGGAATAGCACCGTATCACATTATTAGCATCAAAGAACTATTTAGTCCCTCATGTGTTTGTTGCAGATAGTACTTCAAAAGGGTGCGCCTTGACCGGGTGGTTAAGATGCTCATCGAGGAGCGACTGAGGCCGAACTCTACCCCCACCTTTCTTCGGCAATAACGACGATAATGAACGCTCTATGGAACGCCACAGCAGGCTATTCTTGAGACTGCAATGAGATGAGCTCAACCAGCATTCTTCGACGTACATAAAGAAGACATGATCATTTTGATGCTAGAGGTACGTCGTAGTAGCGCGAGAGGCGATAATTAATAAAAAAATTTCTCTTGTTCATCCAATACCCAATATGTGTAGGAGTGACTGGGTTCAATGTCGACAGTGAATACCCGGACCAAACCTGTTACAGTTGGTTGCTGAAAGATAAATGCGTTGTAGCGTAGAAAGAGTGGTGTCAAAACAGGCGTCAGTGCTATAAGAAATAATGCACGCGCTCCTAAATTGGGTGAAATATGGGTTCAGGTCCCGTTCGACGCAAATGTACTGCATACCACTGTGCATCATTGGCTATACTATCAAAATCATTGTATCATCCAGATTCAAATCACTCTATGACACTTGGTAAATTCAACACATGGAGCACGCTTTTAAGTTGATTAACATCGCAAGATCTGTCCTTTTTTCTGTTGATAAAACCGGTTTCAGTGTTTCATTGCTATTTGTTTTCCCTTCACATGATGTCATCTCAACAATGAACACTGAACTGATAGACGTTTGTCATTCGGCATTCTTAAAATCGTGACAGGGTGCGATCATCAATCGCTCTATCTTCCATCAGCGCATACTCTCTGTTGAATTACAAGCGTTCTCCTTCATGTTTTGAGTCGATATAAACGTTCAATAATGGGCATCCAGCTGAAGTTGATTAGCTTTGGAGAATTAGGACCAACTCAGGATCTGGATCGTTAGAAAAATATCATGAACTGACTGGCAGTGTCACTGTGTGGTTTGAACAATGGAATGAACTAGCCGGTTGAGATCATTGATGGTGTGGAAAATTCAAGGTCAATTCTCAAAACTGCGTTGCAGAGATGATTTCGACCGAAGAATGGAAAAAACACCGGCACAAATCTAGACAAAGAGACATTTATGCATCAAGGTGCACTGTTGTAATCGTGTAAATGCACCAATTCCCAATCGCTTTGTTGCGTTTATCGTGGGTGATGAAGAATGTGTTTATGTAAAAGCTCAGTGACGAACTATTGACTTATCTACATGTCAATTTACTACTATGTGCAATTGCGATAACCCTTGATATTGAACAGCGTTAGCTTTCAACTAATATACGATTACACGTGATATTGATGAAACGTTTGCTCAACTTATTTCTATTGTACGAGTGAATAAGTGCTCATTTTAGTACTTGTGCTCCCATAATTATACTACTCAAGCTAATACTTCCTATAGTTGTTCTGCTGCATTTTGTCTATATGCTTGTTGTAAATGAAACGCGCACCTCATTGGAATCGCTTGAAATACTTTAGAAATTACGAAAGATACGATACATCCTACTAGAGGCGTGAGCATGTGAAGGGGATAGAAACCAAGCTCTTTCCACATTAAGTTGACTTTCAATCTCTATATGCATAGTAATTTCTTGGCTCACAATGTTTTTCTGGGAGGAAATCTTTTACTAAATAATTGAACAGCAAGAATTGTTTCCACAAAATCTTCTATCACAATTCAAAAGCAAAAAAGCGCTTGCAACGTTACCGCCATTATCACTGCATTTACGCAGTAATCACGCAAAGTCCGAATTCACAAACTCCGTTTTTATGATTTGAGCATTTGCCTCCGGTTTTACATGGACGTCCTGGCGGGTACACCAAGGTTCCAATTCGTGCCTTACTGAAACAGAGCTTTATTAAAAAAATTATTCAAAAATCGTTTTACTTCATCTTGCTTACGGTTGTGAGAAGACACATGCCGTCGACGCACGATCGTCACAAAAAGCACTGTAGCATCCGACGGCAGTAGCGTCCGAGTCGATCATCTGAAATTAGACGAAGAACGAAGCTGCATTTCGTAACCTTAAATCGAGTGGACTCACATTAGCAAAATGATGCAGCGCGGTATTTTCATTGAAGAGATTGGTGGCCGGCCAAGTGACATTTGCAATATCAGTCCACTTCTTTATTGAGATGATAATAGGGTTTGGATATTTCCTTAGGGGCTTCTCTGATCCATAGCTAGATTTAGAAAATGAGAAGCATAGATATCAAAGATGAAAATGCAGGGGTTTTATGGAAAGGTTTATAGAGGCTTTAATTCAAGCTTACTAGTTGAAATTGATGGCATTTGGTTTTGTTGAAAACGGTGCATATCTAGAGCACTTCTGCACAGCTCTTTGAGCCATCGATTCCAAATTGCAATCCCATCTCTGGAATTTTTGACATTTATAGTGATTTGCTATTCGCTCTGAATCATATTCGATTGCGGTTTTGTGTGATTGTACAAAAAACTGCTTCTAATTCCTATAATTGAAGTGGAAAGATGAATCACCAGTTTGTTTATATCATTTGAAGATGACAGACCATACGGTTTGTATAGCCCTAGCGCAACATGGGCGCGGATGGTGTTTATAAGAGTAAGAACAATATCTCTTTCGAAATCATGTAGAGCAGTTCCATTGCATCCAAATGCTGAAGCAAAAAGAGACATTCGATTAGTTTTTCCGGATTAACATTAGAGAGCATTTTTTTCTAAAGAGAGGTATAGACAAAACATGTATCTTCATGCAATAATCAATCCTTAGTGGATGCACTATTCATTCGACTTCATTGAGCATTGTTGAAGGTGATTGATTGCATGTCTGGTCTTCACAAAGAGGACTGATGGCCTATCGATGTCTCAAATCAATGTTGTTATTAAACTAGAAGCACTTACGTGTTTCATAGTCATCACTGCACACACAAAATGGAGGAATCTGAAAAATTCATTATATGCCTGTGTATAAATTCGCGCGGTTGTTCAACCCTTCAAATAGCGAAGATCCCCCAGCGTCAATAATGGTCGAGTGGTTGAACGGTTTGGTGCATGTACTAGTACACTTGACAGCAATTAGCCATGGTTTTCAGTATGTTCTCCACATCTATGCTCTAAAATGATGTGAGGTCATCAGGCAGTCTGAGGCGTTTCGTGGGATCAGTGAAGAATAAGCTAAATTGACACTGGAACTATTCTAGGAAAATAGTAGCTTCCGCATCAGTGGCAATTACTACAATTACTTTGCTAGTTATCGGGGTCAAACCAGTCGTTTTATAGAAATGGTCGATTGTTTCAGGTGACTTATTTGGGTCACTATCTGTGGCACCGACAATTACCGCATTTGTACGATCTTTTCAAAGGTTACAACGCATTTGCTATAAGAAAATTGTTTTAAAGCCCTGTAATTCGGTCAAGACTAGAAGCTTCTATATCAAAATGATTTATCGTTTCTAATGTAATAATCACTGACCGCAAAAATGGAGAGGAACATAAATAGTGCCTGCGACATTTCGAAAGAAACACAACTTGTGGTGGCTGCCGACTTGTTACTGATTGTAGAGCCGTGGTAGCGTTGCACTTCTTATTCAAATTCAGTATGAATATTCTGTTTGTAGTATATTATTGGAATAAATTTTGGCCGTTCACTGCATTATACTAAATATAATAGAGGATAATTGAATTATAGCAGTCAACGGTAAAAACAAATACTCTATAGGTATGAGCGCTAGACAGGATGAATATGTTGGTTGTCTTCAGAAAGCTTTCAATGTTGGATCATCAAGATGATAAGATTCTTCTCAATTTCAACTCTTATGCGCTCACAATGTCACGCTTGTTTTCAAAATGATTCCGTGGTTATATAGCAGAGAAAAATAGCCATAAACACCGTCATGGCGTCGATTTAAACCGATTGTGATAAAGGCTTAGCAGTGAACGCTCACTTCCCGGTAGTCGTAGAGTGATGAATAAAATATGTGGCGAATATATGTAACATATATGTGGCGGTCTCAAATACTCACGTAACGGTGTAGTTAACACCATTCAGCAACTCCATGTGAGTTCGAGAGGAATAAAGCACCATTCATCTGAAGAATGTGTGGAAGGTTGTGAATACAATGAAAATTCAGATTTCGCTGTTTTTATGTTGAGGATATAAAGGTGCCTGGCTTAGTGTGTTGCAATTAATTTGACCCCAGACTCTGATAAAGACGAAATTTACCGAAACGTTGGTCATTGTTGTGCGGAAAAGATGTTACTGACTGATTGACTCGTCTAAAAAACTCTCAAAGATCTGCTCAATGAAAAGTGCGGTCATTAGGTTCCAAATCGTTTATGCCTGATGGCCACTGACAAAGCATCACCAGTGAGGAGGCAGTGAATTACTAAATCGTCTCTAACAGGCGTAGATATGG
>JAHQIW010000404.1:0-102199 GCA_019055375.1 Parelaphostrongylus tenuis
AAAATTCACTTGCAGGGTATGTGTAGTTCGATTATTACATTGAAGTGGCGGTAATGGACGCATAGGCCAGATCGCAGTTTGATTTCCGTTTGAAATGAATACACTGAGCATTGGAGTAGGTGGTGTTGTTACGGAAGTGAGTGTATAAGTAAAGGAATTCCAGGTGACGCATATGGATCGTATGTGGATCATATGTGATTCCACTTTCCTTCGATTGCATTGAAGTGTGTGATTTCAACATTTGCCATCTCTGACCAACGATCACAGTGAGATAATTCGTAAATGTCAATGGATAACGGGGTTAAGTAGATACGATAGAACAGGCATCCCGAACTCCAGTAGAAGCAATCACATCCAGGTCCTCCACAAGATTTGGTGCAGGCGGTTACTCCTGGATATATGTTTCCCTCTTCTAATTCGGGTAACAAGCTAGATGGAGTTATGTTTGCACATTTGGTTCCTGTACAGGACCCTGTATGTGGACATCTCTTACTATCCACGACTCGATACGACGTGTCCCGTTTGAATAGGTCCGTTTCAGGCTCACACGAAAGGGTGAGTGAATTCCACGTGAGTCTGATTTCCTGTAGCAATGTTTCGTTTTTGAATAGTCTGAAACATGCTTCTCTCTTGAATGTGTTAATCTTCAGTACACCCGAAATTTTCACCTTGCAAATCTGAGTGCCATTTATATTCTGGCAAATTGTAGTAGAATGAGTAAAGAGGTTGACTTGTTGACAAGCTTCTGTTGATATTACGATTGTCATCGTTACGGCTAGGAGAAGTTTCGTTATGTCAGTGTGTCGTTGGCGGTGTCTTGTTTGATGTCTTCTGTTCATCGGCACATTATGAATCACGATCTTATGAGCCGCCATATGAAATATGTGAAGAGTCGAATCGGTTTTGCAAGGGTGACTGGCACGAATAGAAATGCGTAACAGCTGGTAATGATTAGATGAAGGGAAATTGTGGTGGCTAATATGAGCTCCTAATGGCCAGCACTTAGGATTAAACATGATGGCTGAACAAATGATACAATTTACATGTTCACAAAATGATGCTGCTGCGCAGGTGGTTTCAGTAATTCCCACCGTGATGTTGGACGTTATTTTCCATTATACTTTATAGTCATGCAGCACGATTTGTGGTGGTAAATGCACTATTTCTTCGTCCTCTAATGTTTCATGGATCTTGCAGTAACCTTCTGCACATAATTCATACGGTGCCCGATCCGGTGATGCTATCTTCACTCCTCCACTAATGCATTCTAACTGCCTGATGCTTGTTGATGCATCTGCACATTGGGATGTCGATAGAAGTAAGGTCAACAAGCTGAGAATCATTGAGACATTGATAATTTGAGGGAAGTTTATGAGATCTCCGTAGTTTATCTGTTTCTTAGGTCGGAGACGATAATTACCTTTCGGTGTGTCTGTGCCGGTGGGTTTCTCCGTAGGCAACTTGTCGCTATATTCACTTCTCTTTCGTCTACATTGTGGAGATTGTGTTTCGTTACTTGATTTACGTTGTTCATCTCTTTTATCCTGTGGTTGATGATCTTCTACCTCCAACGGAATGAGAACATTCAAAGATCTCCGAATTTGACGGTGTGACGGTAGTAAAACCACTGCTTCGCGAGAAACTCCTTGTGCATTCGTGACCAATTCCTTTATTTTGCCCATTTTCCAAAAGTGTCGTGGTTGCATTGGATCGTTGATGAGTACGAAATCATCTTTTTTAGGGGCATATTTAGAACTTCCTTAAGTATGTGAAGTTTGCAATTGTTATTCGAATCCATTCAATGTATATGTCTGTTTGAAGATTTGATTGATATAACATCTAGATTTCATTGTTGATGTTTTTAATTAACATTTTGGTTATTATACCGTTTGTTTCAAATGTTATCTCTAGACTACGCTCAAAATGGAATATATCTCATATTATTTGGGTCAACATGTCATGCAGTGTGTTATGGGCTCTAATACAGCCCGATATACGTATTTCGGCCTTGAAGACTCGTCAGTCGAGCGGGCCATTTGTCTTCACCCAATCCTTTTGGGTTCCCCTACATCTCCTCGTAAAGAAAAGGCGCTGACCAACGATTTACACAATAGCCGTCAAGTGAAAGATCACTTGATCGATTTTAGACACTCGATTGCTCTTGGCTGGTATTTTTGAAATATGGCGGGATGTAGAGACCCTCAAGAGGATTGGCTAAAAGCGAAGGACCTGCCCGAATGACGAGGCTGCCCCGAAACATGTGGATTGGGCTCTATTAGAGCCCATAACAGATCAAATCACTTTTGGCTCAAATTATGATTATGAAATATATTCTGGAGTTCTTTTGCTTATTTTAACCCTTCGCGGGCGGCAGCATAGTCAGTAAGGCCAATGGCGCACGTTTTTCGTTGATGAACAAAAATTTTTCTCTTTGTTTCGGAAATACTTTAAATTTTTTGCATCGCTTGATATAACGTTTTTCCCTGTACAAGTTTTATACTCTTTATGCATATATAACTCGCATGTGCGATGAAAACAAAATGTGAAACGTATCTATGTTTTCGCTCCCACAGTGCTCTATGAAAACCTTTTCGGGAACCAGATTTAGATTCAATTTCGCTGAAATTTGGACTTGAACGAACCTAAGGTAGTCCAATAAGAAACGATCCAGAGACTTTAGTTGAGTAAACAAGATGAACCGAATGTGGAGCATAATGTTGTTCTGCTGCCACAGCGTACTGCAAAGGCCTTTTTGAAAACCAACAAAGTTTCGAAATGTCGGAGATTTGAGCTTTCGATTGTGTAATTGAATTTTAGATAAAAGGCTTTGTTCGGCGAAGAAAGAGATATGAAAATCCGAGGGTCAAAACGACCTTCATCGTTCGCAAATAGTTAGAGAACAGTCTTTAGTGATAGCCTCTAAACGTTGAAGACTTTATGACCTACTTTAGTTGTAGTTGGCATGGATTTTTAAGTTTTTTGTTCAGAAAATTTTTTCAGACAAGTAATCCTTCAACTTTCAGCGTTGCACAGTTTTCAAAATTGGGCAAGGTACTCTCAGCCGATTACACGAAACGTTTGTACGTTTCCTTTTCTGTCAAGAGAAAATCAGATGGAAAGCTGATCAAACCCAGTCAGGTTAGTTTTTTTTTTTCCTATACTGTAGGTCCTTTTTCGTGACGAAAATATAGCGATACATTTTCATAGGCTTTCGTTCTGTTCAAACACACCGATGGGTCTGAGGTTTTCTACACTGCAGATCTGCAGAGTGGTGGCGGTTACGTTGTCGATGTAGTAGGTCTTTTTGTGGTTGTAGAGCTGCTTATGTTCTTCGTTAAGGCGTAGCTTATAATCTGGGGTACTTGGATACTTGAAAAGTCCATCTTCACCAGTTCAGTGAACCCCGGCACATGAAAATGTGCTGGTTTATTTGTTTTGTTTCCACGAGTTCCGAGGCAAGCCTAGCCAGGGCCTCAGGTGGTCACCGCATTAGATCAGTCCTCTACCCTTGTGGATCGATGTAGATTACCACTGGTCACTAACAGCTACCAAGGCGGCGGTCATTTCTGGCACGGTTTACTCTCAGGTAGACTTTCCGAGTGGAAACGTCAGACCCGCTCTCAGCTTGGGTGACCGTGCTGGGAGGTTGAAACGCCCGGTATACTTCGCAGTCCCACACCCAGGTACACCTGTCAGCCTCGATGAGGCGGTAAACCATTTCGTAGGCACACTTATAATCAAGCGTGCTAAGTTCTAATCTATCAGCTTTGGTAATTATAGATTGATTTCGACTTGATAAATCATTCTCGATTACTCGTAAGGCTTAGCACTGTCTTGGATTTGCAAATTAAATCACGCTCATCTACCAATCATTATGTCAGTGTAAGCGAGAGAGGACACAAATTGTGAAGTGGAAGTCAAACGTGCGGATAAATCTGATCACATGACGTGTACAATACAATGAACGGATTAGGTTGTTCTGGGGTGCTCATGACGTTAAACCCTTGCGGGACTGTAGACCCACCACCTTTGCGTCTCTAACCCCCAACATGGCAACGCTGGACGGTTTGCTTTGCCTCCTCTACGTTTCTAACCCCGCCATGGAAACGCAGTAAATGTATTATTGTACTATTTCAATTGTATTATTGTTGTTATATTCTTATCTTATGTTATATGTAAGTATATTATGCTGTTATGAGTAGGAAAATAATTCTTATACAAATTATACAATAAGACAATGCGTTCCCACGCTGGGGCTTAGATGCAGCGAATGTGGGTCTGCGGTCCCGGAATGGTCAAGCGTAGAGATCAACATCTATTAACTGCAATCAAAATGCCTATATGTTCATCGTCTCTTAATACGTGGAGAAATAGCACGCCTTTGCGGTGCATTGAGGTCTTTTGCGATTCCATTTTATTCCAAATTTCTGTTTTGTGTCACCACATAAAGAGACAATCTTTGCATTTGAATGTGTATAATTTCAAGTACTTATTTTCAGTATCTTGCTACTGGTCACAAGGATTTTGAAAGTCTATCTGGAAAGTATACAGCATCTCTAATTATCGGCGATCCCTTGATTAGAACACCTTTGGAATGGTCGTTTGTGAGTGGAGTGTCATTTCTACACAATTTTTTAAAAATGTTGTTATATGCGTTTTATATGCTTTGTGCTCTCAACTCATTCAGGCTGACTTCACGCTCACCCTTCCAAATGCCGCAGAAGAAGTAATACCAAAATCTCAGCGAATAGTCTACAGTGCTTTGGAAGAAATCAGGCATATATTCCGTCAACCGGAAAAGAGGCCATCGGCCATTGTTTCTGACGCTTTCACAATAATTTGTCTCTCACCACTATTCTTACTCATTGTCCTGGTAAGTCAACTTTGGAGTTGTTTTGCTGTGTTAAGTGTTTGTTGATATCATTACGTATTCTTCTAAGTCCTGATACCATAGCAATAATCACCAAGTTTATTGAGTTCAAGTTATTAAAATCGCTTTACAATACTATTAAAAGTGTGCGCCATCAGCCTGGACACATTTCTGCAGTCTCTCAGGCAAAAAATCAGTATCGCAGTCATGGAACTCATTTTCTGGTTTTAAAGATGGGGTTTTTGTCCATTATGAGGCGACGACTGAAAAATCGATCTTACTCGCTGGACAGGAACTTTTCATGGGAGTGGTAGTAATCAATCAAAAGCTTAGATTTCTGGTTACAACCACACGTCGTCGATTTTCAAAAACAAGCCTTTACGACGCTAAGAAATCCACACAAAGCTATGTCCCGAACGAGAATATCTGTCGCCGCACAGAGCTCTTTCTTTGAATAATTAGAGATTATTTGATAGCGTAATGTTTTAGTATTTTCTGAAAGACCGGTTCTTTGCAATGCAACAGAGAAAGTGAGTTAAATGCACATAGCCGAACAAAGGAGTCTTTGGCCAATTTACGTGCTGCTGGCTAAGGCGGCACATGCGCTGACGCGACCATAATCGATTTTCGAGTGTGGAGAAGTATCGGGTCAGCAGTTCTCGTGGCCGCCTCACCCGCCATAGCCAGCGGCATGTAACTGGCCAAAGCCTCCTTGGTTCGCGTATGTGAATTCAACTTATTTTTTCTATTTCATTGCAGAGAAACGGTCTTTCAGAAAAAATATGTGACAAGTTCTGTTTGGAGCCGTTTGGAATGCTGCTCGCCTGGACACAAATCCTTGATCCATTGCAAGGTTGATATTTTTTAAGGCTGTCTGTGCATCGCGTCCCAATTCGTACATGTAAAGCAGCAAATTGTGATGAAAGTTTTGTTGAACGTCCATGGTACGGCAAGTATGGACAAATTGAATACCAAAGGAAAGCTTAGAGAATTCTATAGAAGGTGGTAGCAATTTGTTGCCCGAGAGATGGCAGAAATGTCTTCAGGCTGATGAGCACACCTTGAACAGTATGTTAAGCAGTTTCAGTTACTTGTGGTTAGTTATTTTGATGATTATTGCTTCAGTGTTCATACTCATGAGAAGATCTAATGTTATTTCCAGTGGCTCCGCGTTGGACTGAACTTTGGTAACATGCCACTGAGTATCTGGACATTGTTTTTCCACAGCAGTCTCGGAGGTTAGTGGCGACTTTTATTGCCAATTCATAGCAATGTTCTACTTTTACTCTATGGTGCTATTCTGGTTTTAGTATTATTCACGCTGTACTTCGTATTCTGGCTCCAACTTAACATGTTCGACACGCTGAAATATCTTGCTTTTGTTGGAGCTTTCACATATCTTTCGGGTAATCGCGTTCTGAGGGCAATCGCCGATAAAAGGAAGTAAGTGAATAGATTGCCCTAGCATTTATAGCCTCATAATTATCCAACTGAAATATGTAAACAGCATAGTAGGTTTTGTTATTCAAATATCTAAGTCGTATTCCTGGAAACCTAATTGGCTAAATCCTCATGCGAAATGTCACCACTGTTCTTCAAATTGTTGAGAACAGCACACAAAACATGGCTGTTTTGTTTTTATCATACCGCGAATGTAAACAGTATTATGTTTCCAATCTTATGGTCACTTTAAAAAAAATAGTGTATCTGTCACTGCGGTTTCTGTTGCTTACTGTTGAGCGCGGTTTTATGAGTCGGAATTTTGAATTCCGTTCTTTCACTTAATTTTGCCAGGTTCCTTCCGATAATCCGGAAATAAATGAATAAACTACCTCTCACTGGACAAAGACTTTCCACTGCACTTTAAGCAACCATTCAGAAGCTTAAATCTCTGGCTACTGCGCTACGGGACCGTTCTCTGAAAAACCTTTTTACAACACTGTAGGCGAAAGAAAATATTCGTACTTCACACACGCATATTTCTCTCAGGACAGAACTCTTTCTGCAAATTTCAATTAACCGTTCGATAGCGTAAGTTTCGTCCACTCCAATGATATCTTGTTTTATAGAAAGAGCGTTTCACTGCAGTGTAGCAGGGAAAATGAGGTCGAGTTCCACGTACGCTACTCATTTGAGTGTGTGGGCTGAATGTCTGCTGGCCGCGGATTCTACACGGCGTCCGCGATCGACCGATCTTTCGTGTTGGCGCGACTCACATGTGGAGTGCAACTTTTGTTATTTAATCTGGGATTTTCTTTCTGACACTGCGAGATTTCCTCTACACGTCGTATGCTTTTCACACATCAATTGAAGTGTTAGTAAAAGTGCGCGGTCGGTGCAAACAATAGTTTTATTTCAAGTGCTGCAGAATTATTAGAAGGCTTTTTCAGAAAACGCCCAAATGGAGCAGTAATCAGAGATCTATGATTTCGTATGATTACTAACGACCTTATGAAAAGTAACTGTCCAGCGAGAGCCGTCGTTTCTTCATTTGTCCCCGGATCATTTTAGAAGAACCGTCGGCCAACGTTTTTAGCTTTGCGCATTTTTAATGCAATACTGTTTTATATTTGCGAATATCACACACTTATCTTTTCTAGCCTATGCGAGGTTGGTAACCGTCTTAGTGGTATCAGCAATGATAGCAGTGCCAGCGGTATATAGCACTGCATTAATAGCTTAGTATTGGTGATAATTTCGTATGTAGACGTTCTTTGATCTCCATAAGATAGGCTTTTGTTTTTTCGAAAACGTGTCTAGCATCATAATCGAGACCACTGTTTATGGCTGGAATGTGCACAGTCTGTGTGTCTATCCATACTATCGAAAATGAAGTGCAGGGTTAGGAAAAAAGGGGTTTTGAAATTGGTTCAAACTAATTCACTTTTAAGGGTCTACCTTAACACTAATGAGTAATGTAAGTTTTAAAACGTAGGAGGTTTTGTAGAAAGTCTGTGCCGTTTTGTTTTTCTAATATGACTTCTGTATTGAAATTGCATGAATTTCGTATCGTTCAACTGCACTTTTTCTTGTGAACATTTTGATATACAAATTGCTTATACTTGCTTGAAGGTGAAGTTGTCTTGGGAACAATTTCGCATGCTACTCATGCACGAATGGCGTGTAGACGAAAATGCCGGCGCTCAAGATCTAACCCCTTAGAGGCGGCAGTTGATCGACCACCCAGCGCAACTCGCAGAGGCGCGCGGTTTTTCGTTATTCGTTTAGGGTTTTTGCTCCATTTGGAAAGTTAAACTTTGCTCTTTTTCGTTACTCTGATAATCCATGATTTTTTCTTCTTGGTCAAATATTTTACATGCATAGCATATAGCATATTTACATAAATAGCTTTATAACTTTATTTGCTCGTGTGAGGCTATATAACAAGCTTTACATAATACATATACTTATAAGTGCTTTAGATAATACGTAATACATAACATAATTTTATTTTTACTTATACAGCTCAACAAAAAGCCTTTCTCCAAAAATCAAACATATTGTTGAAATAGCAGAGATTTGTGCTTTCGAATAATTACTAAATGTTTAGACGAAACGTTTTGTCCAGCGAGAAAGGCCTTCAAACTATCGTGTACTTCAGCCGGTGCACGTCGTCTCTTAACGGTTATTGGAGTTTCGTGTAGGTGCGCCGAGCGCGATCGATGCTCCAGTGGCTGTTCTCTTCAGTTTTGAACTTTGTGCGAACAACTTTCAGCCGTTCTTTTTACAACCGTATCACCCCCCCCCCCCCCCCCCAAGCTCCGTTAATCTGCGAGCCGCCTCACTAGCTTTTTCCCCTGTGCGCCATTCGTGTATGAGTAGATAAATGGGTAAATTAGATAACGAAATGTTTACGAGAAAATGCGCAGTTGAACGATACCAAAATCATGCAGGTCCCATGCAAAAATCATATTGAAAAACGAAAACGACACAGACTTTTTACAAAACCTGTTATCAGGTCAGAATCAAAAGATTGATGTTTATCATATTTGTGGCAAAGCTGCTGAGGTCAGAAATAGAATTATTTATCAGTTATAGTTCTTTCTTTTTTATTTTTTTCTTAAGATTAGCTCAACTTTCGATATGCTTGATAATAATTTTTGAATTATGCATGTGGTCTGTTATAGGGCAACTTATAGAGCCCGATACACGTGTTTCGACCTTGACGGTCTCATCAATCGAGCGGTACCCTTTGTCTTTAGCCAATCAAAATGTTCGTCATCGCCTACTCTTAGTAAAGGAATCGATTGTCCCGAGTGGACTGACTAAAGGCGAAGGGTACCACCCGACTGATGACACTGCCAAGGTCGAATATCGGATTCTATAAGCTGCCCTATAGCAGGCTACATGCATGGCTCAAAAATGATTATCAGGCAAATTATAGTTCTTTTTCAGGCATAAGACGGAATAAGTTCATTCGAAATCAAGTCGACGAATTTTGAATCCGTGCCACTTTATGTTATGCCTGTTGACGTTTTTGTCAGTCGCAATCACTGTCTGATTCGTCTCTTGTTATTTTTACATGTCAGAGCTCCTCTATAGGAAATTCTGTATCTAATTAACACCAACCTTCTTGTTGTTTTATCTAAAGACTGGTCATTTGACACGAGTTTGACCAACTTGATGCAGTCTAGAAGTTTTCGTTTGAATGCAATGTTATTTTTATTTGGTGAAACCTCTGTGTTATATTTTCTCGGGGTCGTCTCTTGTTTTCTGTCACATATTTGTTTTTTTCTTGACACGTATAGTTTTAGTAGCTAACTATCTGTTGTAATATTGTTTTGTTTGAACCACTTTTTATTTTGATAAACCCTTGTTATATCTGAGACTTAATAGTCGGTAAATGATCAGCGTTCATGGTCCTTACAGTATTCGAACTAGTTGGAATTTTGTTGTTAAGTATGTGCTAGTATTAAATTCGTTAAAAATGGATAGTAAAAGATGTCGTTGGCGAAAAATCTCAAAAGTCTTACTTCGGTCGGTCCGCGAGCCGTCATCACATGGGATAAGGTGAGATGCTTGATGATTTTCATTGAACATGATTGAACAGTTGTTGTCTTTTTTTAAGGAAGTACTCATTTAGGCAGAACGTATTCGTCGAAACGAAGAGATTTGGTCAAATCCTGGTTCGATTGTTCATCGCTTACCAAAGCATTACTGCAAACGGTATTGGGAGAATTTATTGCGTGACGTTACTCCCGTACATTATCGGTAGGCTTAGATGCCATCTTAGTTGGAGAGGAAAACAATTGGTTTTTCTTTAATTTCAAATTTTGTTTTGGCTCCGTAAACTTATTAGGTCAATTTGTAAGTTTTGGCACACCAAATTTATTAATCAAAAGTGAACAACCCTTCTGCGACCGTGGACCCACGGCCACTACATCTCTAACTGGCAATTCTGGAAGGTTCGCACCACCTCCTCTGCTTTTCCAACCTCCAACGGGCTGCTTCTAACAATGGCAGGCTGTTGCATCTGGCAAAGTAGAAGTAGTGATACGCTTGAGGTTAGGGGTGCGGTGGAGGTGGAGCAGATCGTTCAGAGTTACCAGTTAAAGATACGGAAGTCGTAGGTTCACGGTCTCGAAAAGGTTCAAATTGCATGATTTTGGTATCATTCAATTACGCTATTCTTCTGAACATTCTGGCATACAATTTGCCTATGCCTACTTGAAGATGAAGCTGTCTTGGGAACAAATTCGCTTGCTACTCATACATGAATAAGTAGGAGAAAATGCTAGTGAGGCGGCGCGCAAGATTAGCGGAGCTTGGAGCGATGATGCGGTTGCAGAAAGAGCGGAAAGGGTGTGTTTTTCGAAGTTCAAATACCGAGAGAAGAATCTGGAGGAGTCGTGCTCAGCCCGTCCACAGGAAGCTTCATCAATCTTGCTCTAGCATTTTCCCCTACGCGACATTCGTGTATGAGGAGCAAACGAATTCGTTACTAAGACGGTTCCATCTTAAAGCAACTATAGGCAAATTTCTTATACCAAAATGTTCTTTTTTAAAAGTGCGCAATTGAATGAAAATCTTGCAATTTCAATTACTTCTGATTAGTAAATTTGGTGTTTATTGCTTTGGTGCCAAAACTCATGGAACGACCTAGTAACAACCACGATTTGAGCACACCCTTTTGTGCATTCTAATACAGGCCACCTGCTTTTCGATTGTATTGGGATCCAGTAAGGAATGTCGAAATCGAAGCAGAGAATTACCCTCTGTACGGTTGGTGTTCAGTTTCAATTTCGCCACAATAGTTTTTTTTCTTTTCTGAATGTCAGGGCCTCTCTGCTAATGTTTGAATGATTCCTTTAAGTAATTTACCCTCCGGAAGCTGATGAGGGACTATGGGGAGGTGAAGGAGTCGTGAAAGGTTGGAGACAATCTCGTCCATTCACCAAAAAGAAAGTTTTGCCAAGGTTAGAAAAATATTGTTTGACGAACTATATGCATTCTTATTTGATTTCATTTGTGTTGGTTGTATTTTCCTTCAATCACTATCACATTTATAGGCACTGGGTCCCTCGTCTCTATTTCCCCAACCTCAAAAGACATGTGCTCTATTCAGAAATTCTTGACAAACACATGGAAGTGAGTGATTTTTGCAGTTTCAGTGTCAACTAGAAGTTATTCAGAAATATCTTAGATCACCGTCACAGAAAGAGCCCTGCGGTTGATCGAACAAAATTTTGGACTTGATTACTATATTCTTCGTACTCCAGAAATTGACCTTGTTTCGAAGCTTGGGAACAGGTAGTTGATTTTTGGCGTTGAATAGAACACCATCTAGGAAACGTTATCGTAATGTTGTCCACCTTATATCGTACTGTTTAGTTTGAAGCGTGAAATGTTGCTCAAGCTTGCTAATAATGAATGTTATCCACATGATGAGGAGCGACGTCGTTATATTATGAGGAAGTTAGTTTGGTCATTTTCTGTCATCTGACGATAGATGAACTAACGGCGCCTTTTGCTGGACAATCGTAAGTGTCAGTGATCATTCGAAAACTTAAATCTCTGGCTACTGGGCTACGTGGTTGTTTTTCAAAAACTCTTTTTCATGACCTGATAGTCCAATAATATGTTTTGAGCCTTTATTATGTTTGGCTTGGCACTTATCCAGTACCAGACAGTTGTTTCGCCTTTGTAGGCTCATCAGTTGCAAAGTGCTTCTCGGTTTAGCCGATCCTTTGTAGGGCGATATACCCCCTGCTTAGAAAGAAATCGACGCGGAATTATTTGAATTACCTCACCATCCAAATCAACTTTTTATAATGCTGTTGCATTTAGAATAAAATTGTGTTTCACACTATATGCTTTCACCCTTATCTAGCAGGAAGTACGAAAAACATATGGACGTGTACAGGAAATCTTGTAGTATCAGAGTCATACGTTTTGTCCGGAGTTTCTTTCAAAGTGGGGAAAAATCTGATCAGATAAGAAAAAATTCCACTTCACATGCGTAACTGTCAACGCGATCGATCGGTCGCCGTGTGGATTCCACGGTCAGCATCTCCCACCCCCTCGTTTACCCACTTACCTACGCTCATCCCATGCACTAGCCGAAAAACGATGCTCACCCTTGTGAATCTCAATCTTATTTTTCCTTCTACGCTACAGTGGAACGGTATCGCGTGAAAATAGAACAGCGATGGAATCAACGAAACTCAAGCTATCGAATGGTTACCTATAGATTGAGAAAAGAACTCTGTCTTGCGAGAAATGTGCGTGTGCGAATTACATGTTACTTTTCGCTACAGCGTTGTAAAAAGACTTTTTGAAAAAACGGCCACGTAGCGCAGTAGCCAGGGATCGAAGCTCTCGAATGATTACTACAAGTGCAATGGCAAGTTTTTGTCAAGCCAAAAGGATCGCTTCTTCATTTGTCGTCAGATAATAGAAGACAACTGCTGGTCTTTTAGTACCGCCTCGTGTCGTAATTCTCACTTTAACTTTTTGAGATATGCTGAATTTATTATTCCTGCTGAAGAAGCGGAATGGGTTGGATTGGATTTGAATGAAGCAGCGCGAAAGCAACAAGACCTTGAAGAACAGCAGGTTTCTGAACCATTGAAATTCAAGTAAGTTTAGAAAATGTGTCTGTTGTTTTTGATACAAGTTTGGTTGAGATTTCACATTTTCACTCTTATGATTAAGTAGGTTGGGCTGTTCCTTTTGATGTTCTGTTTAAACCACTTTAGCAGCAGTACTTGAAAAGAATTTAGATCTGAGCTTGGTAACTGCCTTCTCCTTTCCCCACTTTATCCATTCTAGAATTGTCCGCGTCAGGTTTTTCCTAATTCTCTTAACCATTTTGTACACACAGCGCTTAACATTTTTTAGATTATCGTCCATGTATCAATAGCATAAATTCAAAGAGAGGATATAGTGCAGTGCGTTCTAGAGTGGTCGTGAAACCCTTATTAGGTTGGCAAGAACCTTTCGGGACTTTCTTGTTTTTGTTAATTATTTTTCATGCATTTAAGTTTTGTCCGCGCTATCGTTCAGAGCATCTTCTTACGGTTACTTTGATATATAGCACTCATGCTTGTTTTAAGATGGAATTGTCCCGAGAGCAAAAATGATTCTTGCTGCAACACATGTATCATTTGGGTTCAAGTGCTGCTTTAGCACGCAAGGATACTCGTGTAAAATCAGAAATCGTTTTTTGCTTTCGAGACAAATTAATTTGAATACAATGTATAGGTGTTATATATAAAAATAATCGCAATAAGCTGCCCTAAACGATAGTAAAAACCAAAACTTAGATGCATGAAAAATCACCAGCAAAAGCGAAAAAGTGCGGAAAGTTTTTTGCCAACGCAATAGTCTGTCTTTTGCTTTTGTGTTTTCATTAGAAGTCAGACTGGTTAGCACCGCTCTTTTATTTTATTTTTAACTTCTCGGTGGTGCATTATTTCGGAAGTAGTGTATGCCTAGTACATATATAGTTATTTGTATATATATATATATATATATATATATATATACATACATATTTATGTATATATATATGTTATATATACGCATATGTGTGTATACG
The DNA here is from genome assembly GCA_019055375.1 of Parelaphostrongylus tenuis. Taxonomy (NCBI): domain Eukaryota; kingdom Metazoa; phylum Nematoda; class Chromadorea; order Rhabditida; family Metastrongylidae; genus Parelaphostrongylus; species Parelaphostrongylus tenuis. The sequence continues at coordinate 13,911 of JAHQIW010000404.1, forward strand.
TACACGTACATACATGCACATACACATGCATATTTATGTATGTAACAGGCATGTATATGTATGTATACACAAATGTATGCATTTCAAATACATTTAAGATAAACGACGTACCTTTCATATCTTGCTTTCTGCGGGCAGCGGGCATTTAATACTCTATAGTACTTTAAATGGGGCTTTTCATTGTACCACCATATCTGTTTGCCTCGAATTCAGTGTATATTTTCCGTGGAACCGAAAGAAAAACGCGGTGAACCGCTTTCTTGAGACAGTTGTTCCATTGTTTGACTTTCTAAAAAAAAAGAAAGATAAAGCAATTTGGGCTAGAAAAAGGGGCCAAGTGATTGTCGCATTCAACTCTTTCGGGACAGTGTGGCTTTTTACACGCACGTCAATCTTTGGTTTAGCCTCTCTGAAACATTTTCTTAGAGCTCTTTAAGCGCCTGTTAGACACTTTTTCCATTGCTTGAACCGATGTCAATAGTGGTTAATGGTTACTATATCACTACAAGTTTCAATGTGGTGACTATCAATCCTGTGTTGATAAGGAACCCCTGTTTACGCATGGACCTATAGTGTCCGTGTCAGGTCGTGATAGATTTAGACGAAGCTCTCTCATGTGAAAGGTGAAACGGAGCAAAAATAAATTATAAAGCACTACTTCGGTTCTTCCGAGGGCGGGATATGCAGTGGTCAGTGAGGTTGAGGTGGTGTATCAGGAAGCAAAATCATAAGCAATACTTTGGTTCGTTTCCTTCCGCGGACACTTTTGAAATAAATCCAGAACGCCCTAGAGAACGCTTTAGCTCGGCTACCTCAATGGTTTCAAGGAAAGTGGTTTCGACCAGTATTTTACAGTAGTTTTAAAGAATACGAGATCCTCAAGCATTAGCCGAAGCAAGATGTAAGAGATGTGATTTTTGTGGAAGATGAATGCGAGAAGCGAATCAAGTACAGAAAGTGCTTGGGTCTACAAGGTGTATTATGAAGACGGATCATTGAAAATAAATGAAGCTGTTGTTCTCTCCATAGTCACGATATCATAGGGTTCGCACAGTTGCAAACAGTTTCAATGACAGATTGCTTTTTGCACTTACTATGCTTAAAATTGGAAATCTACATTCACATGGTATGACCACTTTTGCATTTATTGTCTTGGCTACCGTCTTCATGGTTCTACGTTCATGGCAAGTTTATGACGATTGAGATGCAAACATTGAAATTCTTAGTAAAACCGCCGTTCTTCATGGACCGAACATCATTTCCCTCTCGAAAAATTTTCGGTAGACGATATGTTTTCTGTTTGCGCAATGAATTTAATTAGGGTGAACTCATATAAGTTAGTTTTGAATATCATTCCTGTTGGTGAATTCACGAAAAGTTAGTGAGGTTGCACACCAGTAAAAGATTCACATCCATCTCAGGCGGAAAGTCGTATTAGTTGCAACATTTGGTTATAGAGAAGTTGGCCTTGTTTTTGGAAATTTAAGTAAAATACTTCTTACTGAATGTTCGAATCTTAGCCTCTAATCCCATCTGAACAGCGCACGGGTTGAAGGTGCCTTGCAACGCTAACGTGGCCAATGGCTCGATCCCACGCCCAAGGCTCATTAAGCCTTCTATTCGTTCGAGCTCGGTAAATAATATACCAGACCTGTAAGGGAGTATAGTAGCACTGATTTGATGTATCGGTAGACCACCACCACATTGTGAAAGTTAGATATACACACATTTAGTCGCCTCAAACAATACATGATGAACTCGAATGCAGTCCGCTTGCCTCAGGACTGATCTACGCCAATAGTTTTTTGTGACTTCGTGTCGATATTACGATCCACTTTTGAATCTTGTAAACAATCTGATAGTTCCCTCCAACGAAGTTCTTCCCAAACTTTTTGATTTGTTCAAAGCGATTTGTGTTAAGGACGTTGATTTTGATTATTGATCCGGATTTTTTCCTTCATTTATACTACCATACTATTAAACATCGGTGTCACACGTTCTTCAGCATGTGGGGAAAAATACGTGAACAACAAGGCCAAAATTGTTACTTTTCGTGAATGAATAATTTTTGTGAGGCAGATGTTCCACCTTTCATTTACTGGAAAAAAATCTCATTCTTTGATCCTGCTGGAAGCCATAAGATACTTGATATGCTGTAGAAAAGAGGGCTGGGAAAAGGCTGCAGTGTATGCATAAAAATTGATAAGCTACTGTTGTGACAACATATGTAGTTCTTTTGCCACTGTTGACATTTATTGAGCTTAGGTCGTCGTTGATTCGATCTGGCATCCAAGGCTCACCAAATTTATCTGTTAAGGGACTTGTGTACTTTGAATTTCATCATTCAAAAATTAGGTACTTATATTATATGCTGGTTATGTAATTTTTTAGGTATGAAAGAGAGCTGGTGTCTCGATTATTTGCTGGAACTGACTTGATTACAAATGAAGATGAATACATTCCTAAGATTCAAGAAAGCAAATTTGGTGATCGACTACTAGGAAAGTTCTTCAATCCAGTTGCGAAGCATTTTCGAAGGTAGTTCTACTCGGTGCTATCAAATCTTTATCTGCCATTGTTGATATTCTAATTTGTCATGAAGTTTACTTTCTTTGTACATATTGGTTTATGTTATGTAAGACCTTTGAATTGAATGAATATTTTGAGAAAATGTTTGATGTCATGTATTAATTTTATCTATTAATCGCGTATTTTTCGTTACATTTTGCGTTTTGTTAGCTAAATTTGAGTTCAAGATTTTGGTAGTTAAAGATGAATGAATTAATTTGTACTTTATTTTCGTCTAATGGTACAATCATTTCTTCGTTATAAAGTATCCATTGGCGTCATTTATGATGTTACGACTTGAAGCGTTCGTTTTAAAAAAGTTAACGAGACGGATTGCAACCAGAGGACAGAATATTTTGTGTCGTGCCGGTTTGGAGAAAGATCCTGCCAAGGTTAGGTTGTCAGCGTGATCCTTAGTGTAGCGGTCTTATTTGAATAGAATTCGATGAAGTGCAAAAGTCTAATATATAGCTAAGTTAAGTCAATGGAAATATGGAGTAACAATAAAGAATCTATAAATGAGGTAAAGGTTTCCCGCGTCAAACGGTGTTCGTGAACGTGTCTGTAAAGCTTAGGGCAAATATTGAAGGTGCTGCTCATAAATCTCTTTTTCGGAGATCTTTTTTAGCTTTTCAGGTCCTGTTCGTTGACGACGATCGGAGTGTTTCTTATGGAGACTTTCAGAAGTGGATTGGAAAATGTGTTGCCACACTTTTTAAGAAATATGCTATAAATGTTGGTTTTTGAAGTTCTTTGGAGGTTTCATTTTTTCAGCCCTCAGATATTAACTCTTTCGTAACATGGCATGCTAAAATGTTTGAGGACGTAGAACTGAGAAGGGAAACTGAACTATTACAGCCTATGGTTTTGTGTGGTGAGATACCGCAATTCGATTATAAATGCTACCAGATTTCCGAAACTAGTACTTTTCAAGGATTTGTTTGACCTTTGCGAGTTGTAATCTAACGAGCACATGGGAATGAATCTGCCTTTATTTAGCTAATTACATAGTACATACATCGGTGATATCTGTTATTGTGGACGAGAACATCATTCTATTCATATCAGAAAGGCGACCGCGTTTTGTGTCGAACAACAAAGAGCTTGGATGCTGTCGCCCTTTACATGGCATGTCTGCAGATCGGAGCCATCTATGTGCCTGTCAATCCTTCCTATACTCTGCACGAGACTAAGCATTTTGTTGAGGTAAATGAAAACTTTACTTTTTGCTTTCGTCATTTAGAAAGGACATATTATACGAGGAAGGGTGGTTCTTTTCAATATCTCTGACACGCACTTGTTCAATGTTTCTCCATTTAGGAAAAAATGTTTTGGTTCTATCTGATATCTTTCTGATTAGCAGGAAGCAAATAACCGATCTCATTTGCTGGAGAGGGCCTTTTTTGTTGGAGAGTTAGTAACCATTCGAAAGCTGAGACTTCAGGCTACATCTCCACGTCGCCGGTTTTCCAAAACACCCTTTTATAGCCCTGTAGCTTCCAGATCAAAAATTATGTTACGCGCTCGCTTTTCGCCTTCATTCTTATCACGCGTATATTTCGCTGGAAGCAGAAAAGCATATCAGTGTGTAGAGAAATTTTCGTAGTATCTTAGCGAATCGTCTTTCATGAAGTTTCTTTTGAAACGAAGGAATAATTTCCAACTGAATAACAATATATCAATCGTCTCGCCTCGCGCCACCCCTGCCACCTCCATCGCCTTGTCGAATAGCCGATAATTAACGTTGCGAAAAATGTAAAAGTTGATCTTCATTTCCTTGCTGAACCGTATTACCGGAGAATAAGGACATCGCTAGAATCAGGAAACATTGCGCTATCAGACGGTTACTAGTAGTTTAGAGAAAGAGCTATGTCCGGCTAGGTTCAAAGCGCAATTCAAAAGATCACAGAAGATCAAAAAATCGAAAGAGCTTTTCCAAAAGCAAACACATTTTTGAGTTCTTTCAAGCTTTTGCTATAGTTTGAGTACTAGCACTTTGAGGAAGGAGTTTCGTCCAGCGAAATATAAGCGAGATAAGAGAAAAACTCGTGATTTTATGAAGCATGATTTTATTTTGAGTGTCATGGCGTTATAAAAGAGTGTTTTGGAAAACATCAACGAGGAGCTGTACCCTCAAGCCTCAGCTTTTGAATGGCTGCGAACACTCCTATGACAAGCTCCTCTTCACCAAATGATATCGGTTTTTAATTTGTTCCCTCCTAATCAGAAAGAACTATTTTTTGTATTCAGTTGTGTTCAACCTTCAAATGTGTGCAGAATACATTTGAGGCTGAGTTTTTCAATGCTGGCCATTGATAGTCGTACCTCATTGTTTTATAAGACTATAGTTCATCATGGAATCGAGACATATATACGATATATTACGCGCCAAGATTCAATCACAAAGCATCTAGGAATAAGTGTCCGGCATTGATAAGTCCGTTAGGGATGCGCTTTGCATTGTACACCATTCGTAGCTTCGTAGAAATCACAGCATATCTAAACCTATCAAAGACTTGTGATGGCCTGTCGGTTTATAATAGCAGTACTTCCGAAAACTCGTAGATACGACAAGATGTTAAATCAGTGTTCATACCCTCTTAGACAGTTTGGTAATGATTTTGCAATTTCACAAAGATAGAAACTTGGTTAGTTTGGGGCTCAAGACTGTATTATCGATCATATACATCGTAAAGTATCTTTGATATCTTTGCTACAACTCCGCATAGCATTGAATTACTTGTTTGATTCTAGTTTAACAATATAGTTCGACGCGTTCTTATCTTTAGGATTGCAGTCCAAAGCTGATGGTAACGTGCACTGAAGAGAAAGACTCGGCGCTTCATGAACTGATAAGCAACATCGTGAACGAGAACAAGTTCTATGCTGAGTCAAAGAGTGCTACGACTGAATTAGACGTCGAGAACGTGGAAAATGACCATGTTGCCTGTATTTGCTACACGTCTGGTACTACTGGTTAGTCCTGAAATTGATTTATTGACTCTATTGAATATTAATCGTGCGCCTTTGAGAGACTTACTCTCGTTCTCACTTGCACTAAAATTCCACAGATAATAGCCGTCTGTGCTGGAAAATAATACTTCATGATAATTTTACTATTTCTTAGTAAATATATTACTAATTTCTATCTATTTTTGTTCACTCCTACTCTTATTTCTTCATCTTTTTATTCTTGATTCCTAGTAGTTTTTATTTCATTTCTTCTGACACTATCCGGCATAGCTTCGCAAAAGCACTGTGTGATGTTGAAAATTTTCGATTGAAAACGAATTTTCCGGCATGATTGAAAAATGTAATGACGAGGTAGCGATGAAAAATCGAAGCTAAGTTATTGTTTCTTTTCTTGTTGTTTGATTTCCAAAATAAAATGAATAAAAGTTTGAAATTGAAATATTTCATTACCAAAAGTCTTGCGTGTTTGTCCGTCTTCAAACCGCTCGTATCTGTGGAATTTCGAGATATGTTGTTGTGCCTGACTATGCACTATTTGAATCGTTAACATTTCCTCGAGTAGTATCAATTTCAATCTTTATTCGTTTTTTTTTTGTTTCATGACGAAATACTCGCTTCATTCATAATGTGTTGAATCTTTATGCTTTGAAAACATTTTGGAGCGCTCGTAGTGTAATGCGCAACATGTAATTATTTACCAGTATCCACATGATTCTTTGAATTTTCAAGATGTCAGCTTACTCGAAAAATTTTGCCCACAGTGATGTTGTTAAGATAAAGCTTGAACATGAGTATTCTCAACAAGTATATGTAGCTAGAGGCTCGTGTAGCGCAGTGATTAGAGGCGATCCTGCCTCAAAGCTTATCAAGCCTTTCATCTCTCAAGAGTCGACGTATTGGTGCCAGATTTGTTTGGAAGGATAGGAGCACTGATTCGATACAATGCTTGGTCATCATGAGTCTTTGTAAAGGCCAAATATATATTAAGTTGCTTGATGAACTCGAGATGCATCCCTCAGGGATTGATTAGTGACAAGAGTTTTATCTCTTCTGTATGTAGTTGACAGACACAATGCTGGACTTACTTGAGTATCATATTTTTTTTTGTAAGAACTCAGTATTGTCATGCACAATATTCTTCACGTTTTATGCTTTTTGCAACAGTTTTTAGATTTTTAGAGTTTAGAGAAGTGAAGTCTCGTGTTAATGCGACAGCACACAACACTGTTCTTTTCGATTAACCATACGGTTTATCTGATTACATTTGACCTAATCATGCCCCTCTGTACAATATAGGAGAGAAGCGCAATATTAGCGCTCTTTTCTGTTATTTAGCGACCGACAAATGGAGAAACGATCCTTTTCGCTGCTCAAGGGCTTTCCATTGCACTTTTAGTAAATATTTGAAAGCTTAAATCTTGACTACTGCGCTACGTGGCCGGTTCTTCAAAGACTTTATAACGCTTTAGCAAGGAGAAAACAGTGTTTCACACGCTCACAATTTCCGTGGAATGGAACGCTTTTCTCAACTTATAAGTGGTCATTCGATAGCTTAAGTTAGGGTTATCTCAACGCTATGCATATTTTCTCGAAATACCGCTTAACTGCAGTATAGCAGGTAAAATAAGATTGAGTTTCACGTACGCCACTGTTGTTTTTTGATTAAATGGGCTGACCATAGACAGAGAGAGGGGGAGGGGAGGGAGGAGGGCTGGGGAGATGCTGGCCGTCGAAGCGTTAACACGTTGCACATGTGAAGTGCAATTTTTGTAATTTAATTTGAGATTTTTCCTTCGGCTTCAAAAAAACTCAGGACAAAACGTATGGTTGTGATACGAAATTTGCTCTCACGATCATATGCTTTTCGTGCTATCAGCGAAGTAATAGTGAAACGAGCGGCCGTTGTAAACCGTGATTTGGTTTTGATGCTACAGCGTTCTAAAAGGGCCTTTTCATGAAAGGAGCAGGTAGCGCGTAAGCGAGAGATTTAAGCTTTCAAATGACAGCTGACCCTCATATGAAATGCGTTTGTCCAGCTAATGGGATCTTTTTCATTTGTCACCAGATAACAGAAAAAAACACTATCTGATTAGACAGTTTGAAGGCGCCCAAGGAAAACAATTTCGTTTATGTATTCAGGGCGAAGTGTTCGCCATTATGATTATCCCTTACAACTGCATTATGCGCACGTTTAACTCACTTCTTAAAACTGATCTAGCTCATGACTTGGCTTGTACAATGACTAGTGATGGCATGCCAATGTGAAAAGGAGTGTTTTTGTCTTTGTAATCCGCTCGACAACTCCGATATCATTTCCCAATATTGAATGATGGAGAGTTTGGTTAGCATTCAGTGATGGTTAGGGTCCGTTACGTATAGCATCTCCAAACTTTGTGCTGCGCACACCTCTTCGTTTATATGATACAAAATTTTTGGAATTTTTTACATAATTTTTTTTACATAGACGAAAAGTAGAACGGGGGTTTCGTAGTTACCTTGCTGTCTCATGAGACTTCATGTTTTTTTCCTTCAAGGCCTTCCAAAAGGTGTAATGCTTACGCATGGTTCCTTATCCACGAACGCTGAAGCTCTTGTTCATACGTGGCGATTCACTAGAGATGACAAGTATGACGTTTTATCTCAATTCACTTTTTCTTTTAAATAAGAATTGTCTTAACCTAGAGTTCTAGATTGCTTCACATGCTTCCATTTTATCATGTTCATGGCATGTTTATTTCGCTCAATTGCTCTTTATTTTCGCATTCAACTGTAATATGGAGAGAACGATTCTCTATTGAGGATTGTCTTAGATGGTTACCGTCGACAACAGTGATGATGGGAGTACCGACATATTACAGGTAAGATTTCTTTTATCGTGCAAAAGAAGATGAAGTTTCATTAGGTTTTGTTCCTGCAAGAGTTTTTTCTTCGTCAAATTACAGTCGCCTCTTATCATCACCTGGATTTAATCGCCAGCTTTTGTCACAATTACGACTTTTTACCTGTGGTAGTGCTCCATTGTCAACTCCTCTATGGGTAGACTTCAAATCCAGGACTGGGCATTCTATTCTAGAGCGTTATGGAATGACTGAAGGTGTTTCTTACATTACTGGTGCATAGTTGAGCATGAATAAATCTTTTATAGCACAAGTTATCTGTTCTAATCCTTATGACGACCGTAGACCAGGATCGGTGGGAAAACCCATAGCGGACACGAAGGTTGTGTTGGGTTGTTACTGTTATAAGTTTTTTTTTACATTTTCATGTGTGAGACTAGGATATTTCTAGTTAAGAATCAATCAAGAAGGTGTAATCGAAATCAAATCTTCCTCGTTATTCGCTGGTTATTGGAATAATCCTGAGAAAACGGCTAACGATTTCACAATGGACAAGTACTTCATAACCGGTGATCTAGGATCAGTTGATGAAGATGGTGAGATTTCCTACCTTATATTTTTTTGAAATTTTTTTGTCCTTTCTATAGTCTCGCCTATAACATCGAGGAAGTTGGCAAACTGCTGCATATAATCGATAAATTTAAGTTGCACTTAATCATCTTATACCTTTAGTCATTATCAATATGTGAGAATGCTTTCGTTTTTGTGAGAAATAATGAATCGGTTAGTCTCGAAGCTAGTATCTGTGGTGAGTCTTCAGGAAGTCGTTAAACAAAGATCACTAATGACCTGATACTTCTCATAAGAGTCAGGAGGATTCAGGAAATGGGCAATGTGCCATTGCTGCATCATCTTGATTTATAAGTTATGTGCACCATAGCTATATTTGTAGGTGTTTACATTTTGATGGGTATAGAGTTAGTAAACTATCAGTGAGTATTTCTCATAGAAAAAAGGCCAATAAACATAATGTAATTCATACAAAATTGAAGTCATCTATTTCCAGCGAGTTGGTGTTGCTCATTAACATCAATATTTTTGAATAATAGCTCAACGGTAACGTTTTCGGACGAAAACATGTGACGCAAAGCGGTCTTTCGACTTATGCTTCTTGTGTAATTCATTGACAAGGGCGAGGGAACGTTAGGTCAAAACATTCTCTGCTGGACTTAGCAGAGTTTTGCAAATGAGATTTATCTTCTTACAACATCAACATTGGGAACTTCGACATCAACTTACAAGAGAATGTTTGACAAGAGCCTTCCCTCATCCTTGTGTTCGATGTGGAGTTTTCTTAATGGGGATTATCGTAACGGAATTGACTATATCATGCAAGCGATAGTTTGCATGGTAGAAGTCGTTCTTGTCACAGCGTTTTACGTAATATCTGACAACTATTCATAGTGAGGAACATCCAAATTTCACCGGTACTAGATAATTGAATAACCAAAATAGCCATTCTTTGGCACGAAGCAGAGCAATTATTTTTGAAGTTCAAGGCAGAAGCATGGTAGAAATGTTGAACAGCCAAGTGTTCTATAGGCAGTATGCAAATCTTGTTCCCACGCCAACTTCACGGCCAAAATTCGTTATTCTTCAATGAAATCATTGTCGACGTGATAGAGTGGTAGTACGACAGTGCCTTTCTAAAATTGTCATGGCATCCTCTTTAATGTCATGAGGAAGCAAATGAAATCATAGAATAATTAGTGTTAGTGTGGGGCATCTGCCACAACTGCACTTTATTGGATAACATCGTTCTTAGGAACGAATGCGAGCCAATTTGAACAGTGAAAAGGGAGTTGGATTTAATCCTACCATCTTATTTTATGCTTATCAAAATGAATATCTTTGATTTTCAACTAGACACCAACTAAATATGTGGTTTTTCTGCCGGTGTTTGGGTTTGTTTTTGAATGCGAGCACCCGCATTTTTACCCATGGCGAACTTGATAAATTCAAGTAAGAGCGTTTATAATCTGTGTGGTTCTCCACAATATGCTTTTTCTCATTTTGATCACCGTCAAGTTTTGGGATTTTGAATACTATGATTTTTCTGCAGAAACTTTCCGCGCGAACTTTATTACTGAAAAATCTTTTGAATCATGGGACCCATGATTCCTTTGAAGGGATTTCAGCACTAGCTTTGTCGTAAAAATCCGTCAAACATGTAATTATGGTGCTTGGAAGAAATAAATGTTGATTGGTGAGATGTCATATGAGTTTGCTGTACAAGTCGTAGTTTTGTATCTAAATTCTTTGAGATTTCAACATTGATGATGCAACTTTGGGTGTCACCAGAGGTTGTTAAATATATTTGAGTTCCTGCAACTAATGTGCAAGAAAGCTATCTTTCTTTAGATAGTTATTCATCATAAAGCGTCACTGTAACTTTTATTTTAACGCAGCGGTGTTTCCAGAAAAGTGATCCTTTTGACGCTTTTTTCCAACCTTTCCAAGATCATCTATGATTTTTGCTTTTCTTTGTTTTTCGTTTGATATCATGCGATCATGAAACGGTTGGCTTCTTCTGCTGTAAGGACTGGAGATTGGCCAGCGTTGTATACCTAGTTCTTTGGTCTAATGTTTAGTATATTTGACCTTTTTGAGACGGAATATATTTTTGTGGATACAGGATTCTGGAGACCTTTCTCGCTGCAAAAAATTTTTTCCATGAACGTTCAGTAGTCACTCGGAAGCTCAAATCTCGGTGATTCTAGTAATGAGTTTAGTTTATGCTTCCCTTATTGCGTTTTAAGAACTGGAATGGTATGGTGCTCCACCCTCAGCTTGTTTTGTTTACTCGGCTGAGAAGTGTAAACGGCTTTTTGCTAAATTTTTAGTATATACGAATTGTATAAGTCACATTTGGGTAATTATATCTTTGTATCAATAGTCATAACTTAAATAACAACACCGAGGTGTTAATGTATGTGCAGACAATAATTATACACAAAACCATGATTAGTGGGTACGATTTGTAAGCTGCGATCAATCCACCACAGCTTCTACGAATTGTGCAACTGAAGACGATGTTGTCGTACGAGTTCCTAATTCAACGTTTGGCTTTACTACAGCTAGAAGAAGTTTAGAAGAGCATTAAGCGGCAGCTCACATCGAAGGAAATTATGGACATCACAACGATAGGCCAAAAGTTGATTACTACTTTACAAAACAATATCTCGATGAAAAAAGCTATGGAAATAAGGAGGATAAGGAAATAACTAAAGATTACCGAAGCATTATGGAAGCGGAGAGCTTATACATTGACAAAGACATAGGAAATGAAACAAATGTTTGTCAGTTAGAAGACGAGGAAACAAAGTTGATGGTTCTGTGAACATTAGAGGTGCGAATGTTGTTGTATTTGTCTTGAAGTGGGCGGTTTGCCTGATTTGTATGTAGGCCGATGTTAATGCCACAGATATGTACCTGATATTAAATAGTCAAACTTATAAAGGCCGCATGGTAAATAGAGACTGTTCTGCAGAAAAGTTTCTATACCCCCACCTTGGGATGTTTTCTGAGGCAGCCTGACACAAACGCGAAACCACGAGCATAGACGCGCTCCGATAATCAAAATAATAGAACTAGAGACCAGTTTTCTCTATAAGCAGCCTGGGTTCGATCACCGGCCGATGTGCCAATTGTAGTGAAGCAGGCGGCCGTATCGCAGGTGAAAGTCGTAGTTTTGATTGCCAAATGAGCGTTGAAGGCTGAATACCACATCAGCGTCGATGCCATCGACTGCTTGCCAGAAAAGCATCGGAGGTTGAATGATCTGGTACCGGGAACAGCTCGATACATGCAGTAGAGGCAAAGTCGCAGTACCCTGTGGGCAAGGTTGATGTGTTATCGTTGGGATATCGCCATTTTGTAAGCCCTTGGCGGTATCCCGGTAATAAGACGATTGCGAATCGATAATCAAGTTTAGAACATTGCCTTTCGTTCGGTTCTGGCGATATCCCTAAGGTATGAGAATACGTTATAATCACTTAGGATTTATACAAAATATAGAATATTTGTAGAAATTACCGTGTTGTATATGAAAGGCCGACTTTGTCTACATTGTATTCATTCGATAGCTCAAATCTCGATGATTTTGATGCTTCATATAGTTTCCAGAAAGCTCACATAGTGTGTTGTTAGTGCGAAAAGAAGGCTACTTTTCGCACTTGGGATAGTCAAGCGGTTTCTTGAACATCATAGCGGCTCTATTTGTCAATATGAAACAGAGATAGTTTATGTTTAGAGGACGATAGAAGATAATCTCTTCTGCAATTGTCATGTGCGGAAAACCTGAGAATTTTTCTCGAAACACTGACAAATTTCCAAAGTATATAGCAAAAATCGCGTTCTTCTTGAATGACGCTATGCGCAGATATTTCAACTATCGCCTCGAGAGGTCGCGTCTTTCTATAAACGCTTGAGTTTCGTCATTTATAAAGAAATTTTCTCTCCGTATGGAAATAATTTGCAGGTTTTTTGTTTCAAAAGTAGAGGAGACTTTGACCTATCGTTCTTTCAGGTGCAAACTTTTTTTGTTCCACAATATCAAATAAACCCGCTATGGAGTTCAAGCGACCAATAAGCTACTCCAAGTGCGAAATGTGGTCTCATTTTTGCTCGAATAGCACTATATGTGAATTTTTGAAAATCAAGCTTTAGCATGAAAATTGTTGAGATTTGAGCTATCGAATGACTATTATAGTTTCAGCAGAAAGCAATCCGCACACCCCAACCGAGCAATTGAGTGTAAGCCATAATATCTTTTTCGCTGCGGCAACGCAATAAGGAACGTTTTTTACAAGCCAAACACATTATTGAAATTACCGAGATTTGAGCTTTCTAGGAATTTTTCGAAAATTCTATGGAAAAAGCTTTTTTTAGTGAGTTAAGCCTCCAGAAAGTCGTCTTTTCAAATTTGGACAGTTTCGTCCCGAAAAGGATAGTCTCTCAATTTAACTTAGGTGTTCTAGAGGTGTCATTTTAATCTACCTAGTTCTTTTGGAAGTTTTCGAGTTGTTATGTATATATCCACAGTACCTTAGGTCTTCAGGCGATCATCCTAAAGGCGGCGTCTTCATTACTGTTATGGAACTTTGAACCTAGTGTTATACTGGGCGATCATTTAAGTTTTCTGGCCAGATGCAAAACTGATTTTGCGAGTAACATTTTCATATAGTTCAAATTACTACGAACTTGTTACCACTTAATTCTCTTCGTAGTTCAAAGAGTAATTCACTGTTTTCTTGATTAATAAGCACGAGATTGTTGATAACAGGTTCAGTTATCAAGCATTTCCATGATTTCGAGAGATAAACGTTACACGTCAGGGAGGCAAACAGGAAACGAAATGGAGGAAAAATATGGCAGGGTTTTGTAAAAGCAAAGGACTCTTGTATAGTAGCGTTTGGGACTAAGTGTGGTACAACGTGGCTATGGGCAGAGGGTAAATTGGTGAACGATGCTGCAGCTAAATCATCAGTGAAATGCGGTTTTAACTTTCACGGAGATTGGATAGCTTTGTGTAATTCATCATTATTTATTTGAAAAAGCGAAAATGTATCTTATATGCTGTTCTAAGTTTCTGACCAAAGTCCATGTTAGTTGTTCATTTGCTAATGACTGACATCGTTTATCTAGATTTTGAAGATTGTTTCCTGAGTCAAAGAGTCGTTTTGCGTTCTGTTCGATACTGCATCTTTAGCATATTTCGAAGAAAATTCCTCTTTTTCATGTTTCTTGCACATTCTGGGCCGCAAGAAGGATCTTATTATTACGGGTGGATTCAATGTGTATCCTAAAGAAGTCGAAGATTGTATCGATCATCTTCCAGACGTCGAAGAATCGGCAATCATTGGTATGTTTAGCTTTTGTTAGAGCTGCAAAAAAAAGTTTCTTTAATTTATGTTCCAGGTGTGCCTCATAAAGATCTCGGTGAAGTTGTTGTTGCTGTAGTGAACAGTAAAAGCTTAGCAAATGAAAAAGGAAGTGAACAAGCAATCATTTCGGCACTCAAGAAAGTCCTCGTTGAATATAAGGTGAGGATATTCTCGTTTCTTTGATACTGAAGTGCATATTTTTTGCCTACCATTCCACTTCTGTGAGCGCTGGCTCAAATCCGCTTTGGACTAATCAAGCCCCATTCTCCCGGATGAGGCGAATTGCTACTATGTTTTTGTGGGATTGATTTGCTAAATGTTATCACGAAAGCTGCGACTGTCTACGATGAGGATCTGGGAGCAATTAACCTTGGCTACCCTAGGGTTACAGGTTGATTTACCTTATCCAACATGTAACAACAAATGTAGAGCCATAAATCATGAAGATTTTGTCGGATTCAAATGCAAATTCGGAGACCTTCGTGCATGATGAATACGAGGGAACGAAGTGAATTCAACAACTGTTCGGATTCACCCAGTCTGTGGTGTCGTGTTTATAAAGTGAAATATTCGGTCGCTCGATAAGTTTTGACACTAGATCAATAAATACCAAATTTACTAACCAAAAGTAAATGGAATTGGATGATTTTGGTAGCGTTCAATTGCGTATTTTCTTGCGAACATTTTGGTGGAGCTGGAGGCGATGATACGGTTGCAAAACGGTCGGCTCGGAAAAGCTTCGCAATTTCTGAAATTGGAGAAAACAGTCTGGAAAACTAGTCGCGCTCTGGCCGTCTACGGGGCTCCATTAATTTTGCGCCTTGCTTTACTAACATTTCCTCCCGCACCCCATTTGTGCATGAATAGCAAGCGAGTTTGTTCCTGAAACACCGCCATATCAAGGCAAGTATAGGCAAGTTGTGTATCCAAATCACCTGTATCACCTGTCGTCCCGTTGATCGTCGAGTGACTCGAGCGGGTACCAGCAACTCTTCCATTTTTCCCTATCGCGTGCAAGAGAAGCCCAGTGGGTCCTCCTTGCTCTAGGAATTCGCTGAGCATCATATCTTTCTTCCATCGCTTTCGTGAAGAAATCGGACCAACGGGTCAGTGGTCTTCCTTTAGAGCGCTTGACGTCCCGAGGAATCCAGTCGGTAACGGCTCTCGTCCATCGGTTGTCGTTGAAGCGCATCACGTGTCCGGCCCACCTTATTTTCGATATCCTGGCGTGTAGAACGGCGTCTCTGATTTTCGATCGTTGACGTAGGTCGGAAGTTCGGATCCTTTGTCTCATTTGCGAAATACGGGATACTCCTAGCATCGACCTTTCGACTGCGCGTTCGATAACGGCAAGTGATCTTTCATCCTGCTTACGTAGCGACCAGGTTTCTGCTGCATACGTTAGGGCAGGGATAATTGTCGAGTCGAAAAGGTGGGCACGGAATCGGATGTTCTTTGTCCTCTTCACTACATCTTCGATGCTCTCAAACGTTCCCCAAGCCGCTCGTTTCCTCCTGCTCAACTCTGGGGCTAGGTCGTTCATCATGTTGATTTCACGACCTAGATAGATGTAACTGGAGCATTCGGAAATTGTCGTTCCGTTGAGCGTGAATGGGGCATTAGAAACCCATCCGTTCCTCATGAACATTGTTTTCGTTAGATTCAGTTGAATACCGATCTTTCCACAGGCGTTATCGAAATCAGTCAACATTCGTTCCGCTTGGCTGATGTTTGGTGTTATGAGAACGATATCGTCAGCAAAGCGAAGATGGTTTAATTGTCGACCGTCAATTTTCACTCCCATTTCGTCCCATTCTAATGTTCGCATGACGTTTTGTAGGGTGGTAGTGAATAGTTTTGGCGATATTGTATCGCCTTGTCGAACCCCTCTTCTTACGTCAATGGTGATATTGTTGTAGAATGGAGATATTCTGGTCGTGAAATCTTTATAAAGCTCACGAAGGATCATTATGTACCGAGTAGGGACGCCCTGGTTATCCAGAGCCTCTATAACCGCTTCTGTTTCCACTGAATCAAAGGCTTTTTTCAGATCGATAAAAGTGAGACAGAGTGGTTGTTTGTACTCTCGCGAAACTTCAATGAGTCTTGTGATCGTGTGGATGTGGTCCATGGTACTAAATCCTTTTCTGAACCCTGCTTGTTCGCATGGCTGTCCTTCGTCCAGTGTTCTGTCAATCCTGTTCAGGATGACTCGAGTAAAGAGTTTATAGATAACGGACAGCAAGCAGATTGGGCGATAATTGCCTATGTCGTGAAGGTCTCCCTTTTTGAACAACAATACGGTCTTGCTGGTTTTCCATTGAATAGGGACCTTGCATTCTGACAGGTAGCGAGTGAAGAGCCGAGCCAGGGTGTTGATGAGAACTGGCGGCAGGTTCTTCAGGTGTTCTGGTCTAATCCTGTCTGGACCGGGTGTTGTTCTGTTTTTCACCGACGATATAGCATGTCGGATTTCGGAAGGAAGGACCGGTGGAACGACATATTCGTCCTCTTTCAATTTATATGACGGTAAGAGAACATGGCTAGCGAAGAGATCCGAGTAGTACTGGTGGATGATTTTCTCCATAGCCCTTCTGGAAGCTGTAGGTGTCCCGTCAGGGTATCGGAGTGCAATCATCTTGGTCTTATAGTTGGCGAAGCCTCGCTGGGCTTTGCGAATGCTCTGCCCAGCTTCTGCAGCTTCTGCCATAACTGCTGCTCTTCTCCCTTTAAGGTCTTCTTTTATCGCTTCTCTGCATCGTTTTGCAAGTTCGGACGTAAGGTTTCGGTTGCCTGCGGCTCGTGCGATTCCACGTTGACGTATCAGCTCGAG
Organism: Parelaphostrongylus tenuis; assembly: GCA_019055375.1. Lineage (NCBI taxonomy): Eukaryota > Metazoa > Nematoda > Chromadorea > Rhabditida > Metastrongylidae > Parelaphostrongylus > Parelaphostrongylus tenuis. The sequence goes on from JAHQIW010000404.1 coordinate 31,067, forward strand.
TGTCTGCGGAGACAAGCGTCTCTTTGTGACCTTAGGACTTTCGGCTTTTTTAGCGCCAACGTGAAGATATTCAACGAGTCGATCGTATTCTTCGTCGATGTTGTCGACAACGGTATCTTCCCAAGAGCCGACTAATGATTTGAATACATCCCATTTTATGGTAGTTCTGGGACTTCGTTGTTTGAATTTAGCGGCTTTCTCTCCTCTCCTCGAAAATCGGAACGTTGCGCGAAGGAGGCGATGGTCTGATCCCGTGTAGAACTTGGGAACAACAGCGACGTCGGTCAGGCAAAACCTTCGATTTACTATGATGTGATCTATTTCGTTATGGTACTCTCCATTGGGAGACTCCCACGTCCATCGCTGAGAGAGAGGGCTTTTGGAATTGCGAGTTACCATGGATGGTTTGGGTCGTCATGATAAACTCGGATAGCCTCTCACCCTGTTCATTCCATTCTAGTCCGTGGGTCCCTATGTGACGTTCTTCAGACGTTCTTCTAGGTCCAATTTTTGCGTTAAAATCTCCGACAATGACCTTGAAGAATGTATGATCTTCTCTGAAGAATTTTTCGAGGTCCATATAGAACGCTTCGACTTCGTCTTCGTCATAGCTTGATGTTGGTGCGTAAGCAACGAAGATGGTCAAAGCCGGCATAGAACCACATCGTTTCAACCGTAATCGTCCGATGCGGGTTGTTAGTTGTTCGAACAACTAACAACCCGTGTATCCAAATATTCGCGGGAAAATACGTAATTTAACGTTGCCTAAACCATGTAGTTTCAATTGCCCCAGAAAATATGGTAGAAAAGACCTCAATAAGGCTACGCGTACTAGGAACATCGTGAATAATTTCTCTAAAACCATTGTTTTTGAGAAAAAAATTTTAAGGTCTCCCAAATTGACTAGTGCGCTCTCTCTCTACTTCTCCTCCACCTACGTATTGGAAAGACCTACATAAAAGTTTTCTGTAGTCCTTCATTATAAAAAGCGTGTTCAAAATTACAAAGTCAGAGAATTGTCGAGTAAAAATGTGGAAAAGAGCTGAAATGCGTTGCTATGCTGTCGGTCGGTGTGGTTCATACTCGAAAACCAGAGCATTTTCAGAAGGACTGAGTGCTTTTTTAATCAAAATCAATATGTTGTTGTGTAAGTATCAACGAATTCGCGGTCAAGTTCAAAGAGGCAAGGACTAACTACTTTATATACAATGCATGATCTTCTTTCCGTTAGTAGGGTGTACTGTAAAGGCCTTCCCGAACGATTAAAAAAATTATAGATAGAATTAGGAAAAAGTGTTACACAACAGCTGAAAAATTTTTTTTTTTTCGAAAGGGTATGGTTATCTTGTTAGAAAGTAAGAAATTTGTGAGCACATGTGCTTTTTTTTTCTAGTGTCGTTCTTACAGAAATCTCTTCTATACAATTCCATCATTTAATAATGAAATATCTCATCAGAACTCCAACTTACCATTGGAATTCCCTTATCGACGCGGCTATCGGTGCGTGCGATTTCATGCATTTGGTCCGCAACGTGTTAAGCAGCATCGTTTCATTCACCTGGGAACGTCTCAACCTGGCCATCCTTACAACTGCAAGATTTGACTCCACTACTAGTGCTAGTACTGTACGGCATTCATGAAGAAAAAGACATTTTTGAGCAGCAGTCCAAACATGCGTAATGTTCCTAGACCTTTGAGATGATGAGTTCGAGGAAACGAATTGAATGCTAGAAATGCTGCTATCCTCACATTAAAAATGTGGTAGCGGGTTGTGAAATATAAAAACCATCAAAAAATATGGAAGATATATAAGCCTTGCATTTTTTCAATATAGTAGTTTTGTAACTTATTTTTTTCATATACCTTCGGAAACTCTGCTGAGTAAGTTCACATGAAACTTACGACAGCATTAACAAAGTTGCTTTATTCCATACTTTTACTCATACTACCCTGCAATCTCAAGCAATTTCAAGATTATTTCACTTAAACAGAATTGTACACTCTTTACTAGATCAGGGTCATAACTCTCGGGTAGAGTAATTAAACTAAATTTCCGAAGACAATTATTTTTCATAAGTTGTAAAGTCCATCTTAGTCTTCAATTCGGAGAATGATACTACTAATCTATTGTGGTTATTCTTAGTCAAACATCGGTGCTGTTTTCTCTATACTCTAAAGGTAAAAATCCATGGAAGGAAAAACCTAGAAAAGCCTCTAGTATTGTTTGCCGACTCTTGTTGTTTTGTGGTTTATTTACTTCTGTTTTTCATAGAAATTTTTTTTTTCTGTATAAACAAACAAGAAAATGTAATGTTTGCAAAAAAAAAAGAAAATGTAAAAAAAGAAATATGATTACTTTGAATCTGTTAAGGTCTTTGCAATAAGTACTTTAGATTTTCTTTCAAAACAGCGTGTGTAGAACAGCTCAATAGATTACCATCCATACACAGATTGTTCACTTCTCGGTTTCTGTTGATCTCGAAATACCAGTGTGTTTACTTAGGTGGTCAATAATATTCAAACAGTCAAATAATCTGTCACAGCCCAAGAAAATTTATGGCTTGAGAGTTGATAATGATACACCTTAATTATTTTAGGTCGTACCGTGGATTTTAGTTCAATCATTTGCTTAACTAGTAGTTATGAATACATAGTTATGTTTGTTTATAATTATGTTATGGATTGTTTGAAGTTATGTTCCATTGTGTTCAAATTTTTATACATCTTTGATTACAATCACGTGTTTTAATCATATTAATCATTGAATTTTTTTTTGTAAGAAGATAGCAGCGAGTGAATTGTTAGGCTTTGACGTGTCGGAGACTTCTTTAGGATCGAGATTTCAGATGAGAATGTCTGAATTCATTTTCTTCTTGAAAGGAGGTCAAGTATCAACTCTTGTTTTGGCTATAGCATTGATTTTAAACAATTTTTGGTGCGAAACGTGGTATTATAATAATTAAAGTTTGTGGTATTCGTAAAGTCTTCGATAATTTTAGTGGAAATTTTGTTCTATGTTCAAACTTCTGGTACAATTCAATGGTACAGTAGTCAAAAGCATTAGTCAAAATTTTCTAAGATTTGGGTACTTGTAATTGTTTCTAAAATAACCGTTTTCAGATTCCGAGGCGTGTCATCTTCGTTCCCAGCCTTCCGAGAAATTCGATGGCGAAGATTCAGAAAAATGTGCTACGCGAGCAATTGAGAGATCTCTTCGACGAGAAGTGACATTTCGGTTTATCCTCGTTTCCTTCAAAAAACTATCCAACTATATCTATCTAACAAAATAAGTCCGATGTGTTCGATCCTCACTCATACGTGGGAGAAGGATCGGTCGACGTGGATTAGTATCATCTTGTCTTCTTTGCGGCCGTTCGTTCTGCCACATACACTTTTTGTGCTGAAGCGTAAGGAATGTAGTACCCGGCAATGTTTGATGTGTTTCACGCGTTTGTAGATGTGCTTCCCAGATATGTTGGACGTCGAACCTGAGTAATTGAGCTATTGCAGATACACATATAAAGACAATATAATGGCAGAATCAATACGCCTAATGATCTTAATGAATAACTCTAATAACTGACTTTAATGAATAATGGCTTCAAAGAAAAGATATTTCTTAGATACCTCTTTTATGCGACCTCTCGTTCCTATCTAATGTTCGCATCCCAGCACATTTTCGGTTTGTTTGCTTGCATCCATTATCCACCATCCACGAATGTCTGCCAAATTTTTGTTGTGGCTTCGCCGGTTCTTCGAGCTGATTAAGTCGATTCTCCCTGAGCTCTGAGATAGATGGCCTGCAGCGTTCCACCACATCTTTCATTCCATTCGTTCTTCGCATCAATCTCCGCGAAGGTCTCTTGAGTTCTCACATGTGGGTTTGGCTGTTGTTTGATCGTTGTTGTCTTCTTTATGAATGTCCTTAAGTGCTGGTCGAGTTGACCCTCGTTGAGTTATAGAATTACTACGCTAGAGTATACTTGCGTGGGATTCAAAGAACTAGTGAGGCTAAGAATAACATGGTGCCAACTCCCCGGCGCGGAGATATGGAAGACTCAGTGGTTTAAAACTTGTATTCGAACCAACGTCAGGCTCGTAATAAATGGCATCAGCAGCCACCGCACTCACGAGACGACTAGGCCGCATACTTTAGCATGGTTTCTTCGATGTATAGTAGAGTAGCGAGGTTCAGTGTGTTACGAGCTTTATTTCCTAGCCGCATACTTTGGCATGGTTTCTTCAATGTATAGTAAAATAGCGAGGTTCAGTATGTTACGAGCTTTATTTCCTAAGTGATCGTGAGATGCATATGGCGGATATGAATCACTGGACGTAGGGTTTTCAAAAGCAATCATTACATGGTAAATATAAGCTTGCCAAATAAGTACTATTTCCTAACATAGAAGTATAGGCGACAGCAACTTTCACTCAGCATAGTAATGTGTGACGGTGAATTTCATATGGGTATATAAATACAGAGAAAATATCTGTTTAGTATGGAGTATGTTTTCTTTAATCGCTGTGATTTTTCAACCCAGTTAGTAGTTTATCCCGCGCATATTGCTTCAGTTGTCAGTGCATAAAAGCTATTCTCTATCTCTAGACTTATTGATGAGCAATAAATTGCTTTTCAGGCAGGTTTATTGATCAAGCCAATAAGCCTACTGATGGTAAGGTGAGAGAGTACAAAGTCGGGAATTATCACAAAATGGGTGCTGAAATATCCGTAGGTATCGCATTATTCTCGTGGCGATTGCTTTAAACTTGTATCGTTCGATTCAGTTTTACAAAGTCCGTTACTAAAAGCGATAAGTGTGACTCATACGTACTCATACGTGGGATGGAATCGGTTGGTATGGCGTGCCTTCAATTCTCAATGTCTGCAGTGGCAAATTAGGCGTCGTAATACGTGTTGAACTTAAGGAATCAGACGTCGGGCTCTAATTGTTAACCAATGATGAGTTTCGCTGAAGTGTTGCCATAGGCCTGACTCCTCCGGATTCTATATACAAGTCCAGAAAACGTTAGGGTGGCGAAGTGAATGGATGAGGATAACTCTTTGTCGTAGATCTAGAACATAAAACCAGAACAACCTAGTAGTTTTGCTTGATGTAATCATTGTTATGTTCTATATAATATTGTAATATTCTATCACAGTTGCGAAAGTAGGTGTTGAAACTATGCTGTGCATTATTTCTCAAAGAGCTCTTGTGGAAATTGTAAAATATGAAATAAATGATCATAATTTTGTTGTTGTATGTGAACTGCTGTAAGGAAATTTAGAGAGAAATGTTGCAATCAAAGCGAAAATGTCATAGTGCTGATTGACTATATGGAACCGGTTTCGAAACAACAAGAAAAGCTACTGCGCAGATCTGGCAAGATGACTGACCGGTCCTTGATCAGTTGATTTTGTCAAGTTTCACTATTCTATAGTTTATATAATACTAAATAGCAATGTATAAATGGGCTGTCAACGTTCACATGCACTTTCAGGAGTTCGATCGGTGCGAAAGCTTTGATGAAGGTTTTTTACAGTAGACGTTAGACTTTTGCTTTCAAACCAACCATTTTTTTCCATCTGTTAGGCTTTCTTCTGCATCATCAAATAATGCGGAGGTCTGCACATCACTCAGAAAGGGTAGCTTCTATTCTCCACCTAGCTCAGTTACGTTTTTCGGATTCTATATATGTTTTCTTTGAGCCGATTATATTCAACGTTCATAATGTTGTCAAAGGTTGAAGCGTTTGGCATTGAATCCTTTGTGGGTGCGCCTTGCAATCGACTCTATTTTTTGCACTACAGAAATGATTGAACACTTATTTAATTATGTATTAACTGCGAATACTCACTGATGTATCATGCCAGCATTTTTTCTTTTCCAGACAAATGTGGTAACGCTGTTACGACTACGGACGAAAACCTAGTTAACTCGAGATAAGGGGTCAAACCAACGTGAATGGCGCAGTATCACATGTATCATATTGTGTCGACCCAAAACTTCTTCTATTCGTTTCATTTCCACCATCCACGAAGACCTTCGAAATTTTTCTTTTGCGCTGACTTCGGCTGCTAGTCGAGGATTTTTTCATCTCCATCATGAAAGTTATGTAGAGCGCTTCCGCTCGGATCGAAGGAAATAAGCCTGTTCTGGAAAAATTCATTATCATTTTCAGTTGCAGTTTCAAATGTTCATTGGAGGAGTGGGATCAGCGCATGGATAGGTTGGCCAAGCCCCAAAAAATGGGATTAATACTACTGCGCTACCTGCTGCTCATGTTTTATTATCACTCATAGTATATAAAAAAATAGTACGAAGGCGAAGTTTGAATACTAGAATAACCCTTGCTTGATTGCTGACGATTAACGTCCTGTTAATGATTCGGTTTGTAAAGATCGTGAGTTTAATACATAATTTGGTTCGTTTTCAGACTAGCTATTTGAAGTTATCATCGTGTCAACTAGGGCTATTAAAAGCCCTATAAGATTAAAAATCGCTTACAGGTGTATGTGCTCACGGTAACTAAAACAACTTATCAGCAAATTTGATTTCACTAAGAATGGAAGTTTCCACTTTTCATTGAAGTTAAAGATTTGCGACGGCAATTGATAATTCGTTTCGTTCACGAACCTTTCTATCTACTTTCATAGTCGTTTAAAATTGTGTTCAACGGGTTTCTGTCGAAGTCGATTTACAGTAAAGGGTTGCTTGCGGCTGAGTCACATGAGCTGAATAGTTCTATATTTTTGCTCGGAAACTCGGCCAAGAATAAACCAATTTCAATAAATGCTATTAACATTGAAGGAAAACAAATCGAAAGTTGGCAAATCCCACTCACATGGACCACAACTTCTTGCGATGACGTCTTAAGAAGATTCAACTCTCTTTTCTCTGTTCCTCAACAAAGAAAACCTTGCGAATAAGTAGCATGTATTTCGAATAAAATTCTGTTAAAGATCGCGTGATTCCCCGTGAAGACGTTCCATTGAAGTCACAATCATTTATATGAAATTGGAAAAGTCTAATGAAGAAGCTTGCATTAGGTTTTTTATGGACATCTGTTGAAGTAGTCATCTGAAAGGCAAAAAAATAGTGGAAGAGAGAGTTTAGAAGAAAATGCGAAGAGCAGCATGAGAACATTCACAACAATCTTGAATCAGCCAATGTTATAATTCGTGAATATTCTCTTCTTATATGTTTGCTTTCTAGTTGCTAATAAATAGTTTCAAGTGGAAGTAGAGTAGCAGTGGCAATCATAGCATTAATTCTATAAGAAGTAGAAAAGTATCATGAGCTTTGTGCTATCATTCTTTGAGAAATGCTTCTCTTCCTGTAACTTTGTTTTACAAACTAGAGTTTCTTTGCTTAGTTTCTCAACTACCACGTTTTCGTCAATTCACTTGTAAGTATGGGCTTTTAGTGCAACAGTAATGACTCTTCCTAACACACGTTTTTTGCCTGAAAATCTAGTCTTGTCGCTAATTTATCCCGTCATGGTGATAGTGTGGTATTGAAACATGACGTCCAGTAAGGAGTTCATCCTTGGATAATAGCGCCAGAGCTAGTTCATGAATGCCGTTCTAGTGAGTACCTGAATGATGTAAAGCATTGCTTCTTCTACATTGCTGCAGTAGTAGTAGTAACTGCGCAATCTCCATTTCACATCACATGACATTTGTCAATTGTAATCATATCTCAAAGTAATGAGTTGCACTTGCACACTTCTCACGTAAGGCGGATTTTCATGAATATTGCTACCATTTAAGAAGAATTCCAATCTCAAGATGGCAAAATTCATGCTGATCCGATTATCTGTGGACTACTTGTGATGATGACCTGAAAAACGCATAGTATAACGATCTCGAGAGTTGTAAAAAAAAATCACGCCTGGGTTACAAGTGTTTAAGACGCCGATAGAGTGTAAGTAACAGGTTTTGAAGCCGTGATCTAACCCACGAGAGAGTTCGATAACCTGTCTGGGTGACTATATGCCATCAAAGTAAATCGGTAATCTGTCAAAAGACATACGTCATATGAGGGCGTGACCTCAAGTTCATAAATAAGATTCCTTCGTGCCATTGCTTGCTATTCTCAGCCCTGGTTATTCCCTCTTCACAACGAATACAAATCTCCCACATATTTTCTATGAAAACATCGTGTTTTTCTCTTACATTACATCGCTATCGGTAAAGCCATTGCACTGACATAATCTTAAAGAATAGAAAGGGAAAACTTTGTAAAACTGTTTCCATTTATTTAGTTTTCAGCTTTCTTTCATTCTTGCTCAACCTTTTTCTTCAAAAATTTTTTTTTTCGTCAGCATGAGGAATGCATGCTAAACGTAAAGGTTTTTCATTTCTAGCAGTTTTTCCTTCTTTCTATTCGAATTGGGAAAGCTATCTCGTTAACGTCGTTACTTCGATATCACCAAACAAGCCGTCATATCAGGTGATTGCTAAGCTGTCGATATTTCGTTCATCAATGCTATACCTGGTTTTGTTTCGCTGACAAACCTAGCTGATTCGAGCTCTGTTTCCATTTGTTCTAGAAATTTTTATTGTTCCAAAAATAACGAAAAGAAAAAAGAAAGTCGTTATGACTCCTCAACATAAGTGACATTCGATGCTGCTTGGTGATGCCGTATTTTGTTTGATTCCATGACTTCTTTTATTGTTTATTCCTCAAAAGAAAAAAGAAGACAAACGACTCATCTCGCTTAATACGGAAGAATTTTCTTAGCAGAATAACGCTCGTGTTATCCCATTCTTCATCTCGATGTTTCACAATGCGTGGGATCTAGTTCGCAATGTTGTATATGAAACATTTCCTGCTGCACTTCATAGCATTCTTTTTACTGGTATCATGTCATGCATGAGACACCATAAAATTGTAGTATAGTATAGTATAAGATTTGATTTCATTTTTATTAATTGATAAACGCCAAATCATAAGCAAATTTAGTAACAGAGTGCAGCTGTGCGTTGCGCTTGTACTTTAATTCGGCTCCACCAGTGCTGTATTTGTAAAATAGTCACCGTGTGCTTGTATCTTCCCTGCTAAAAATCATATAAAGAACAATTTTGTAATTTAATTTTTTGATACGAGCTATGGAAAGCGGCCATATATTTACTTACTAATCACCGAAGGTCCTAAGTTCGACTAAAACCTATGGTTAAGCTGAGATACTAGTAATGGTGCTGTCCATGTGAAGATGAGTCATACTTTTATTCCATTATTCTTTCCGCGTCACTCCTTATAGCAAAGTTTTCATAAGTACATGAGAATGGATTAAGATTTTCCAGCGATACGTCAAGAATTTTGATAATCTAGAAACGGGGCGCCGTGGCCGAATGGTTGTGATGTTGGTCACGGCGCGCGTGGAGACGAGCTCCACCTCCCCAACTTTCCTCGCCAGTCAACAGTGAACGTCCTATGGAATGCCACAGTAGGGTTATCCTCGAGACTGTAAGGAGAGTCGCTCAACCAGTATTCTACGCAGTTCAAGAATACGGCGAAAAACGAACTGAATGCTAGAAGTGCTGGGATCCGGACACTGAAAAAAAAGTCACTGTGATGACGGATCAAATAAAGTGCTTAAAAAATAAGAAGTGGAAACACTGTCGTCCAAATCATGTCCGAAAATAAACGCGACAAAAAAAATTTTAATACTATCATAGCAGACGTGCTCGTGATCGTTCTATCAACTATGAAGTAATATGATTCTCATTCTCATTCAGTCTTTTCTGTGTTCAGTTGATTATTACACGTAACAGTATTTTTTTCTTTCTATTGATTGTCCATGTGTCTGTTAGATTTCTGCGCTACTAAAGTGAGCCATTCACAGTATTTTTAGGATTGAATGTTATTGTAGAGTGTGAAAAAAAACCATTAACTTAGACAGTGTAAGTCCTACGACTTCTTATCTTTTCATATCATATGGATAACTTGTCAGCTCGATCGAGTATTGTACTACATATTAGTGTTCATGAATACTGGAATTTTCGAAAATTGAAGTATGTTTATTGTGACGAACACAATGAGTATCAAGTCAGGAATTTTCATTTCGTTACACCATATTATTTTTTTAGTCCTCCCGTATTTCTTTGCTCATTCTCTGCTTTATTTCTTTTATTTTTTTGCCTTCAATTTTTCAATTTGTTCACTTAATGTAAATTTTTTTTAATGAGAAAAGTTATCGCTGAAGATTGAAAGACTTCAATTATTGTTCTAGATCTCATTCAATAGTTCGGAATTTTTTTGCATAGAACCATCCGAGTGTGTCGTTAGAAGTATGAAACGATGAAGAATGAAGCATTCGACGTTGGTTATCTCGCTGAGGTGTACCATGTATTCAACCCCATTCCTAAAGGTGAATGAATGTATATCTGACCCAAAATGAATTGCAGAAAAATTTTACTATTTGTGTAGTTCTTTATTTCCCTTAAAAAGTCTAGTGCCAAATCGCAGAACTCTCGGATGGATGGGGGCTTGGTCTGCCCGGGGTGCACGAGCAGCCTAATGACCTTGCGCGTTTCTAAGGTTTTTCTAACTGGTATGTTAACAGCGCCCACTCCAGTATTAACTGAAAGACAAAGAAAGGGTTTTCAGTATTCATCAGTAATTGGGGATGTGCTACACACTCAATATCATTACATAGTTGGAGGTGATCAACTGCATGTATAGCTCTTACAACGACTTCTGGTGACGCACAAATGTATCAAGTCAGTGTCGATCTTTCCCGACAAATATAGCTCCAATTTACCGCAGTCGAAAGAAAGGAAGGCTTAGTGAGCACAGGACGCGGGCGAACAAAAAGCCTCGTGTGTTGTGCGCGACGCCTTTAAGCACTGCTCTACGTGGGCCATTTCTTTAATGTTATTAGCACGAAAATTCGTCCAATTGAATGAAAATCGATTGTATTTTATTGCAACAAGAAGTTTTGTCGTTTTTTCTGAATATAAAAAATGATCATACCTTAACTCTCTATTTTAAGCTCAATGTGATACATTTCATACCTAAAATTTTTGCCTAAAAATAAGCATGAAAACAAGTAATTTGTACGTATTTTTATTCAGAATTCGATCTTAGAATCACTATTCATCAGCAGCTTCTTAACTTTCTCTGGAACTGCATGACGTTATGTCATTATAAAGGCTTCCAAGATGAGGAATCGACTCCATCTGCAATCGTCATCTGAAGCCAATGGGTGTGTAAAGTAGACTTTATTGGTAAATCAACTTTTGATAAAAGAATCACAGCAAATTAGGGCTCTCGCATGTACACTTCTGCGGACCACAAAAGCCTATTCATGTTCCAGCAAAGTAAACATTGTGCCATTCACTGACAACAATAGCAACATGTGAAGGAGCTAAATCTTGCATAGAAATCAAATCCTCATTACTCCTCCAGTACTGATGACTGACACACTTTCATCTTGTGAAGTAATGAGGCACCTTAGACATTTGAAGTTCACCCTAATGGTGGCAGTGTACGGTTACTTCTGGCTATTAGGGGGCAAACGAAAGACTGTACTCATTCGCTGGTGAAGTATTTTTCATAGGAATGTCAGTAACCACTGGAAAGCTTAGATTTCTAGCTGCAGCCCCATGTTGCCGACTTTTAGATAGACCCTTTTATAACGCTGTAAAAATTACATAAAATTATGCCTCAAATCTTCTTCTGTAGCAACATAAAAAAACGACTTTCTTGAAACTGGCGATGAGGAGCTGTAGCTTGAACTCTCAGTTTACGAAAAGTTGCTAACATTCCTATGAAAAGTTCCTTTCCAGTGAATGAGGTCGGTTTTACATTTGTCCCCTTATAATCAGAAAGAATAGGAATCGAACCTGTGTCGCCACGGCCACAGCGTGGAGTACTAACCACTGTACTACTTGGGCCGTTGTAAAGGCCAGATATGCATTCAATCACCTCAAACGAAGTTAAAAATTGAAGTCGAATGCATGGCGCATCCCTCAGGGATTGATCAACGCCGAGAGCTTTATCCTTTTATTTTTAATCAGAAATAACCACTTTACTTGAGCACTATATCTTTCGTCTTCACAGTGATTTTTTTTCCTCGCTGTGCGGATCCCAGTACATCTAGCTTTCAATCGTTTCCTCGTCTTCTTTTTGAACGTCGAAAAATACTGCTTGAACGCGTCTCCTTGCAATCTCGAAAAAAGTCTGGCTGTGGCGATCCATAAGGCGTTCAGTGTTGATCGTCGGAGAGTGTTGAGGGTAAAGGTTCGGATTCACGTGGGCCACGACGAGCATTACAACCACGCTGCCATGGAGTCCTAACTGAATGCTTAAAGGTGAAAAGACACAAAATCCTTTTCGAAGTCATTCCACACTGTACTGCCGCTTGGGGAGATTGTCCATTTTTCCGGAAATACTTAAAGTATTTTTCTCCTGGTTGTTCTTAGGCTGTGAGTAAACATTTGATGAACAACGTGCACTATTTCCTCGTTTTTTTTTTGAATACCAGTAACAGATACTGAAAAGAATATGATCTACATGACAAATTTCAATCGTCTTTGCGTCAAGAGGCGCACTTTTTCACGGTAAGACGTTCACTTATGTTCGTGGCTCTTCCAGATTCCAAACGTAATGATGGATTTGGCATAAAAGCATTAGCACAATTGTAATCCCACAGTTCAAAGAAGATTGTCAATAAAAAACTCAAAAAAGAAATTGCCATGTATAGATAAAGCACGATTATTTTCAATTAAAAAGATATTTTTCAATCTCGTTGCAGTTCGCTTTGGATAAACAATCATTGAATTTCGAAAATGAGTCATTTTTGATCGATATGAAATTCTTCTACTTATTAAAACATCATATTTCGGAAGAGTTCGATTTTAGACCACATGCAGCAAATCTTTTCCAAGAGCAAAGGTCTTATGTGATTTTACAACGTGAAAGTGTCGAACTGCTGTCGTGTAAAAGCCAAACTATGTCATTCAATACTTACTAAGATAATTCTACGTTTAATTTTATTATCTTTTAATTTGACCTGAAAACAAATTAGTAGAAGTAACCTCGTCTACTGTGCAGCTTAAACCCAAATTTGAATCCTTCGAATCAAATGATGGAGCTTTATTTAGAGTAAACTGTGAGTAGTAATATTGATCACCACACACATATGTCTCTTCACCACCAAATTTCACTCGGTATCTATCTGATACATTGACTACGGACTTCCATACTCATTGCTATCTCGGATTCTTTTTTCATAACAAAGAGGACCATCAGTTCAAAAATTTCCACTTAGGTCTATTGGCGAAGAATTTGTTTTAGCGCGAAATACATCAAAACATTTTTAAGCTTTATAGATTTCCAAGACACGTAAGAGAATTGAATGATGAGCAACAATACATTCTCAGACGGAAGTCGAACTCGCGTTTCATCAATACCGGGGACGTGTGCTACCACTACACCAAGACACATTTGAGCCACCATTCATTCTTTAACATCTCTATATCAGCTGTCAGCCACCAACCTTCATATAATTAATTAAAATTGAGACATGGTATGGCACCGCTTTTTGGTCAATAACTATATTTCTATATGAATGAGTCATTGATGCTTTCTTCGTCACTTTGATTTTCGCTTCCACTTAATACTTCAAGTTTTATTTCATTGCTAATTCCTTCGTCAAACTTTGCCTTTTTTTGGCAATAGCATTTAACGAAATAGATTGTGTGACAAGCTCCATTCAAAGAATATCCAATGAGGCTTCATCTCTCATTTTATCATGACCTTGTTTATAAAACGCCATGAACAAATCCAATATTCTTGCAGCTTTTGGGAATTTCTATATCGCCATTAGAACTTTCACTGAGCATTTCACTGAAATATGACTTGTATATTTGTCACTTATTTTCCTATTTTTTTTACAAATTTTCAGCTCCATTCTAGACAAAGTGAGATTTTATCATGAGAAAATGTGGTCTTATTTTTTTTTTTGCAGGTCTGCTTCCTGTCTAGAAAACATCTCACATCCTGATCTTTCTAACTCTGATCTCACGTCTTCTACATTTAATTCTGCTCATTTCCAGTATTTTCAAACTAAGCTAAAAAGCACTGCTTTGATAATGATTATATAGATGTGATGGGAATTATACCAAATTTGGGCTCCGGTTACATTTAAGGGAATTTTTTTTCAAAAATATCTCGATTGATGGCAAAAACTCTAACAGATCGAATACATACAAGGTGAGCGAAAATTTGAGTCCTTCTAAGACTGTTTCGTGATAAATGTAATCAGTTTTCTGCAAAAAAAAAGTCGAATTTCGTTGATTGATTTGCTGTCAGTCTTCTAATCCTCAACCTGGAAACCAGGTGAGCGCTTTAACTAGAGAATTCGTACAATATATATATGGTAGCTGATTTGACCTTGCTTCAGGCTAACGAATCCTCCGTGCCTAAGTAAACAACGAAGAGTAACATATCTTTTTTGCAAAAAGTGCTCCTTCAGCCCCGTAAGGTCTTGAGACTGCGTGCGGCAAAGATATGAGAACATTCCAGTGAAGTGATCCCAGAATTCTAAGTAAACCCTATGCGATCAGCGTCCAACGACATTCATGAAAAAGGCGAAGTTTTCAATTAGTATTCACACCCACAAAAAAATCTCAAAACTTCCGTGTCTGACAGATGCGAGACAACGAACCGAATGGAAGAATTGCTTGAATTCACACAATATTTGAGAGGAAGCATATGGGTTGAGAAGAAGCCTTCATCTCTTCAGTCTTTGTATTCAATAATTTTGATTTTCCCTCATATTACTCTCATTTTCCAGCTCTCCGTTAATGAAATAGTTACAATTTCTTTGAATACAAACATATGTGTTATATGTTTGCAACGTATCTGACATTTATAGAGTACAGTACAGGTAAAAATTTCTAACATTCCATATTTGCATAGGTGTGGATCAATCAACACTCGTACGAAAATGTCTTTTAATGAACTTATTCTATTTCTTCAACCACTTGAAATAATTTATTATGTTTTTCTTAGCTTTACATGTCTCGATAGTTTCCTTAACTTTTTGGATTTATAATGATATTGCTCTTATGTAGTGTACGAGTTGAACTATAAAAATCTTAACTCCCATCAATATCGAGAACGTCTTGAACTGTAATTTTTTAATGATTCACCTCCGTCAGAAGCTTACATTATCACACAAAAAAGTAATAACAACCAAAATTTTTGGTAAGTTGGGACTCAGATGAAGAGTTACGGAATCATTAATTTAGTACTTATATGAATACTTTTTACTAACAAAAGGCCAAAAATAGAGCTCTCGGCCTTGTTCAGTTCCTGAGGGATGCAGCATGTATTCGAGGTGATTGAATGCATATTTGGGATTCACAATGACTCTCGGTGTCCTATCAATGTGTCAAGTCAGTGCTGCTAATCCTCCCAGGCAAGTCTGGGACCGGTCTGGTACCAATCTACCGACCCTGGCGCGGTGGATGGCTTAGTGAGCTGTTAGCGCAAGATCGAACCATCGACCCTGCATGCGACGGAGAGCACCCTAACCACTGCGTCATAAGCTCCCTCCTTTTCACTTATCTACCACTGTATACAAGCACTGACACATTTTTCAGTTTCATTGTTATTTCACTTTTAATGAATATTTCACTCTTGAGTTGAGGTTTTGAAGTCATACGAGGGACTTCACAAGCCGTCTGCATAGATATTCATTTCGTCGTTGGTCTGTGAAACGGTGACAATTTCTGCTAGTGGTTTACTCTCTCGTGCTTCTGAATAGAAATGACGAACTCTTGGTTATACAGGATAAGCGATGACGTCACAACACTACGAGGGAATCTTTTAACTATACAGTAACAGTGAATACTACATAAGAAACCAAACTGATCGTGTGGGCGGAGTGGTGTGAAACTATGCAGCTCAATTACTCAGAAGCATTTTGGTTCGCAGCTGTCACACGATGAGCTAGGATTGTTATGATTGTTGAAAGAACACACAATGTAGTGAAACCGTTCCGGTCGGATGAGACTGCCGTTTTTTTTTTAGGATTTCAGGATTCGTAGACAGAATTCTTATAGCTCCTCCTACTTCTGTAGATAATTTGGATCCCTATAAACAACTCAGAATAGTACTGTTAAAAGCGATAAAGTTTTTTTTATAGAATGTAGCATATCGATAGCATCACTTTATTAACTTTAAACTTATTGTTTACAAAAAGAGAATGTTACGGTTGTATAGTATTTTAATGTTGACATTGTATAACTACTATCAGCACTTCCGATCTCCTACTACGATCACGGCTAATTCCGCCGTTTTTTTTTTTATTAACGGCTCATTTTCTTTCTATATTCTCATCTTTAGCAAGTGTTTATAACAATTTTCACACACTCGTGTTTTCTCTGCTGCTCTGTTCTCTCTTTGCATCTTTTCGTCTCCCTCTCTCTCTCGCTCTTTCTCTCTGTCTATATTTATTTATCTATCTGTCTATCTCTGCCTTCCACTCCCTCTCTCTCTCTTTCTCTCTCTCTCTCTCTCTCTGTCTCTCTCTGTCTTCTTTACGTACATCGTAGGAAATGATGATGTTGAGATGTCGACTGTGAGTAACAGATCACACCACAAAACCTAGCGTTTTTCGAGCATTTCGATGATGTTTTCTATCTTGAAGAAGTATCTTAGGGCGCCATATCAAGGATCGATCTGACTTATTGATTAGTTTGGAGATCATGAACGCTGAAAACGATCTCAAATGATCTCAAATTTCTCATCTCAAAAAAAGGATGTACACATATTTCCTTGCTGATACGCTGTTGATCTAAACATCGTATGCGATTATTTGTTTACATCGATTACAACGAACAAATCCACGCTGTCGAGTCGCTGTTGTGACGGAAATCGATGGCGTTCGATGATACTCGAGAAGTGTGTTTATCGATCGACGTGATCAGTGACCGTGGCCGTAGCCAGGCCAGGCCAGGACAGGCCAGGCCAGGTAAGACGTCGACGACGGCGTGCCCTCGTCCCGCGTCACGTCCCGTCCCGTCTCGTCCCGTCCGTCTCGTCTCGTCTCATCATCGTCGTCGCCGTTGTCGGTTGTCGGTTGTCGTAGTGTGTCGTTCGCCCCGCGCCTAAAATGAGTAATCAGCCAGCGCCCCCATCACCCACCCCCCACGGCTGACGACTAACGACTGACTGCTATCCCCAATAATATCGATTAGTTAGTGATCAAGACGCAAGACCGTGTGCCTTTGACGCGTATCGATCGATTGATTTTCTCAATTTGATCCGTAACGTCCGAATTGCATATACGCCGCCTGTGTGTATGTGTGTGTATGTATGTGCATGTATGTGTGTATGTATGTGTGTACGTGTGTGTGTGTGTCTGGCCAACAGCAGCAGCGTGTGTGTGATAACGATAATCTTTTCTTCTTCCCTCTTTCCTCTTTCTTCTTTTCTTGCTTTTCTGCTAAATCGGGCATTTCTCCGATTTTTACGCCTTTTCCATTAAAACCAACAGGAAAAATATGTCCGTACCGTTTCCTACATGAGTTCTGCGCTAACTAGTTGTTGCCCATCAAAATGAGCCTTTCTGATCATATATGAACTAAAAAAATTGGCGTGTATACGTGGAGATATCCAGGATAAAAGGTGATCGAAAGCGATCCAGTGCCCGTCAGAAATCACTTTTATTCGTCGTTTTCCTGGAGTTATCGAGGTAAACTCTCGACTCCATAGATCCCTCTTATCCGCCTCTTGATTATTTCCCCCCACAATGGCAGGGGGTATACGGTAGATGGTGATGACGTGACGTTAACCGTAACGGTAGTACTGTGTAGATGTAATGATGACGACTGTCTTCTTCCTCTTTCTATGACTGAGATGAGGTATTTTGACTGAAAAAATGAGGAGTTCAATTGATGACAGTGGAGTTGAGAGGTTTTCTTTTTTATTCTTACTCGCACAAACTCGATATACGCTCGCTTTGCTTTTGTAGCGGAAATGAGGTCAACGTTCGGTGTTATTTATCGGAACGAAACGAAATGGGAAGAGGATGGTGACGTCGTCTATGTTGCTGATTGATTTTCCTTTTCGAAAAGTGACGAGAAACATTCCAATGGTATCTTTTTGATGATGCCAAAAATTATTTGCTTTTCCCTTTGACAGACAATGTCAAGTGAAGCGCTTCCTAACGCCACCCTTCAACATACATGATCAGATATCATCTATTGATAAACTACGTTTCTAGTGTATGTATGGATGCGTGTGTGTATACGTGTGTATATGTATGTACACATATAAATAGATGTGTATATATGTGATGTTGCGTAAGTAGACTCGTATCGCCAGTTGCACTATCTTCTTATACATTGTTAACACTGCGCTATCATTCCACTCACTATCAACGGGCATCTTTACAAATCGATTCTAAGGGAAACGTAGGTAATTTATCATTTCGAATTACCACTGCTTCTGAATGAGAAGCAGGAAAGAGGGAAGAAGAAGAAGAGGAAAAAGTAGGCAGGTAGGTAGAAGAGGAATCGCGGCGCGGCTAATGTAGCCTAATTGAGCTTAACGTGAAGAGCCGGTTATGTTGGCGTCGATTGCGCGCCGCCCCGACGACGCGAACTTGACGTAGCGCACGTAGTACATTCATTCATTCATTCATTCATTCATTCACTGCATAACGTCATGATGGACGACGGACGATTGAGATGGATGTTAGGGGTGGGGGACAGACCAGGTAGCTGGCTGACTGGCTGACTGGCTGCTTCCTTCCTGTTACGTCGTCCTCTCCACTCACATTGCATTTAGTCTGTCTTTGAGAATGAATGTGAGTGAGACAGACGGACAACACGAGTGCGATCGAGCGGATCGACTAGATGCTCTCACTCTCCTCGAAATGCTCTCATTTCGTATCCTCCTGATCCATCCATCCCTTCCTATCGATGTGTCGTCTCGATGTCTTGTCATCGTCAGCTGTTGAGGTGTGTATGTGTGTGTGTATATATGTGTGTATATGTGTGAGTGTATGTGTGTGTTGTGTGTGTGAGTGTGTGTGTGTGTGTGTATGTGTGTGTTGTGTGTGTGTGTGTGTGTGTTGTGTGTGTGTGGTGTGTAATGTGTGTATGTGTGTGTGTGTATGTGTGTGGTGTGTGTTGCCTGTGTGGGCAGCTATAATGTTTACTCTCGTGTACATTTACGGTGAATTATACTGAAGAACTTCATATGAAAATTTGTAGTCAGAATGCATCTTTGTGTCGGATACACCAGAGCCTTCGTGGAGAGTTGTGGTTCCATCAGATTTTTATAGAGTTTTTTTAAGTGATTTCTTTGAATAAGAAATTATGAGAGCACGTTTAGTCTTGGACCCTCAAAAAATTGATGAGGCCACTACTGTCCACTAGCGTCTACATCAGCTATTTTCATTACGAATAATCTCATCAGATATGATCCGTTCAGCTTTTTTTTTGGCTTCTATCTCGATTTTTCAGCAAACTTTGTCAGTGAAGTTGAACCAATTTCAAGTGTTTTCAGTGATGTGATGTGGTGTGTTGGAGGCTGTACCACATAGTTGTATATCTAAATCACTCTGAAAGGAGCATCGAAGCTCGACTGTGGAACTCATTGGGAGATTCGCGCGTATATATTCAAAATACATAGAAATTTACTTGTACAACAATAAAGCTCAAACAAAGGACTGATAGTCGAGTTAGCCTGCTCCAGATCATGACAGTTCAGCCACATATCCGGCAACTTTCGGTTTTTTTTTGGCTATTCCGCGGCAGTAAACGTCGCGATCCTTTTGATTGAAGAAAATATGAAGATTTTGCTCCATTTTCGGTAGATTTTGGAATCTTGTGCCTCTCAGAAAGTGCTCCATCGAACGGAGCAAGTGATAGTCACTCGGCGCCAAATCCGAGCTGTACGGCGAATGGTCCAAAACTCTCATCCAAGGCCTCTCGATGAACCTCAGAAGCATTGACGCCCAATTTGTAGTGGTAGTGGAGCAACAGACGAGTTTTCTCCCTAGGACAGTTCCATTCCGAAATCTGTGTAGTGAAATGATATATCGTTTGATGCGAAAGAAAACGAGCTTTCTGATGAGCACAATTTCACACAAAGTGCATATATAAAAATTGTTTCCTTAAGCAGCACGACAGAACTTATTCTACAACATATCACGATGCTGTAGTAAAGTTTAGCTGGTCATGAAATGTAATGCGAGAGGATTAATTTTTTGTTTAATTCATTTCTTTTCCTGAAGACTCGATATCTTTGCTTTTTTACTTGGTTTCCTCTTTCTCTAGTCACTCCTTATCTTTTAGGTTATATTTGATATTGTATTTTGCTAATACTTTTGCAAATTCGTCGCGTAATATTCGAACTTTTGAAATTCAAAACATCTTATTCCATCGAATTGTTGCATTCTCGATAAGTTGACATAATGTTGTAAAATCGTTTCTTATTTAATGATTGATGTTTTGACAGACAGACTATCTCTTGTTGAACATTTCTTAAAGATCGATTTAACAAGAACCTGCTCTATCAAACTTCTCCATTACCTTAATGATAAGATCTGGACTTGATCATCCGAACATCTTATATAAGCAGTTGAGTAAACTTCGAAAAGTTTACCAGTTCATTTTGTTAGAAAAAATTACATCACTCGAATGTAGTCCACATAGGATGGACGACATTCGGGAAGTCGTCTCAGATCAGATCTCTTCAGTCTGAGACACCAGCCTAATTCAGGTGTGTTTCTTGTGGTCAGTTGATTTTTGAACCATTACCTTCGATCTACTCTAACACCTTCGCAAATCCACTGATGATGTCTGTGGCCAGTAGGCTGGAGTTTTAAATTTAATGTACTTATTTCGGTGATCTTCAAAACCTTCATGTCTAGATGTTCTTTCGTAGAGAAGAGATGAATCTACCTGTTACGTATATCTTTTTGCGGACGATGAGGGTCATTTTGACCCACAAATCTTCAGGTTTCTTCTTTCGCTGTACAAAGCCTCTTATCTGAAATACAAGTAATTATTAGAAAGGTAAAATCTTGAGGATTCCGACACTAAGCTTGGTCTTCAGAAAGGCCTTCGTGATACACTGTATCAGCAAGAATAAAAATATGTTTCACACCTGGTTTGCCTTATTTGCTGAGCTAAACTGTGAGAATCGCTTTTTATTGAACTACACTATATTCATTCGGTAGTCTAAATCTAGGCGAGTTTGAAGCTCAAATTGGTTATCTAAAAGATTTTCGTAGCGAATTGTGAGAGCAACAATAAAATTAGGTTTACATTCGCAGCTTGCTTAGTACATAGGAGTTACATACGTCCGTACAAGAAGTATACAGATCTGTAGAGAAAGTCGTGTCTTATCAGAGTGATACAAAGAACTTAAAGTAAATCCCGAAACAAAAAAAACCTTTGTTAATGAACGAAAATCGCACGTCACTGGCGATATCAATTATGCGGCCGTCTGCAAAGGGTGATATCCCTTTGAGGACCAGCGTTAATGGGCAAGCAGCGTCGCTTGCGCTGCAGTCAAGCGGGCGGCATCTGCATGTTTGTGTATGCATGTCTGGCTGTCTGTCTGCTTCCCCACGAGACGCGACGCCGCTGTTATAATGGCTGAGTAAGATTTGACGTCGCGCGTTGAGCATCAAGAGGACTCTCATGGTCCCAAAGGGTTATATTCATTTTGTATGCACAACAATATGTCATTTCGATTTCATATACGATTTCATGCAATTTCTTTTTTTCCTGTTATTACGGAAAAATCGTAAAAAGTTTTTTTGTGCTAGAAGTTTGTTAGCCATCACATTTCTTGTAGCCTATGAAGTATTTTCGTGATTTCCATTGCTTTCTGCGTCGATCTTGCTACGGTACACGTGCTTTATGGATTCCGGTTATTCTCATTCTGATTTCGAACACGCTCTAGTCGTCTGTTTAGGAATTAATATTGACCAAATGGCTGTCTTATTGACTTTTCTCAAACTCATACTTCCTGAAATATGCTCAGATTCCTGTAAGAGTTAGAAGCGCAGTTTTATATTTTTAGGTGCACTCCCGCATTGAATGTCACTTCATATCTCCCAAATCATACGCTGTTGTTCTTAGTAACTTCCTCCTCGTAATCGTTTTCATGGTCCTAGTAATCTGATTGCACAGTTTTCTATCGCCACTCTTTTTCGTCGACAGGTCGCGCTGATATAATCACTTTTGTGGTCAATGAAGTGATCGAATGGCTGGAAACTCCCTCAAAATTCTATAGAAAGAATTGTCTAATTTTTGCAAAAAAAAAAATGGCGGACACGCGCACTTTCTAAATTCTTAAGAATTCCTATAGAAAAAAGTACCCAACTAAAGTGAAAAAAACGATGAAATTCAAAGGTACGGAAAAAAACAGTTATAACGAAATTTCGGAAGAAAGTATGCTCATGCGCCTATTTTCCACCCACTGATCGCTCTTATCCATGGAATATTATGAGGTCGTAGTACTAAAGGCGTACTTGCATCTGCAGCGTTCAAGAACTTCAGCAAATCATAAAGACTAGGCGAATTGTATTTTCAAGTTGTTTTTAGTCACTATGACACTCCAGAAGTGATCTCTGCCATGAAGTGAGTTCGATTCCATCTAACAGGTGTTTCTAGTTTTTCTGCCTAGAGAGGTCTGCCTATTCGTCTATGCCTATCAGTTTCCCTAATCTTCTATGAATTTTCATTCTGAGTAACCTCTGTATTATATGGATTGTCGATCTTATATCGTGATACATTTGATTTCGGTAAATAATACTATTTTGTAGTTCGTACAAGTCTGTTTTGTTGAACATAAATTTGCTCATTCAGTATCACAAAGACGAGCCCTGTGTTTTGCGACTTCTTATCACTCCTCATAAAGCCCCTACTATTTCTATGTGAATCAGAAGCCTCACGAAACACTTGAAGGGTTTAATTATAATGTAATATTTGGCTACTTCGTTTGTTATAGTTGTTACTGTGAAGATCGCTATTTTGATATTTTTTGAGCCATGCATGTAGTCTGTTATGGACTCTTCTACAAGCCAATACACGTGATTCGGTTTTGACAGCCTCGTCAATTGTGCAGGCCCTTTGTCTTTAGCTAATCCTCTTGGTAAATCTAATCCCCTACAATGAGTAAGCGATAACGTAGTATTAACACGTTTTTTTTTAGTGAAAAGTGAATATGTGCAACACCACCCTTCCAGTGATATTTTTACTCAATGGAGAGTGTAAATAGTACGTCGTCGCCAACTCTATGTAGGAGGTTGGACCCCTCCCCCCACAATCTGAGAGTATTGGCTAAAGACAAAGAAGGGCCTGCCTAACTAAAAAGGGTGCCAGGGCCGAAATACATGTATTGGGCTGTACAAGTACCCATAACAGATCACATGCATCACTCAAAAAATAATTATCAGGCATAGAAATTTGAGTGTGGTTCTAAGAAAACGCTCGAAACGAAAAGGACCATTATTCTTATAATTTCAATTTGTCGAGTTTGTGTGATGTATTCTAATAAAATATGATTACATACTTCTAAGACCGATTATCGATTGACCTCAGCTCTGTCGAATAATTCCGTAATTTTCTTAATCACTAAACACGAGGCACATACAACATAGTTGCAATGTCTGACATTCCGGCGATTCGCCTTCTTCTAAACCTGTTAGAGTCAAATGGAGATGCAATTTACTCAGTGGATCTACTGTCGATCAACCCCGTGTCTACTGAATAAGAAAATTACGGAATTATGATGAGATGGTCCGATGGAAGTCAGGATTGAATAAAAATAGATAATAGTGGCCTGTAAAAAGAGTGAATAAAAAACTTAATTCCATATATCATCACTTCAATCGATTATTTTGAGACATCGCCCAGGAATTTCATATAATGTCATAGAATATTCTTATGCCTTCCAGAGGTCTGGTGATAACACCTCGAGTGACGCAGACGCACGCTTCGGCTTCCTCGTATGCCTCATCAGTAGCACCTGCCATTCGGCTGCTCTTTTCTTACTACTATTGAAAATCGACGGTGTATAAGTTACACCCTGAACAGGGTGAAAAGATCACCCAACGTGGCGATTTTTCATAGTGATTAATTGTCGATTGTCGTTTGCTTGGCTTATGGCTTACGCTGTGTTACTGATGAGGCTTGCGAGAAAGCTGAAACGTACGTCTACCGCTCGAGGTGCCATACCGGACCTCTGAAAGGCTTAAGGAAATTTTATCAGACTGTATTTTTTAGATTATCATTTTATGAGAATTTGAGAAATATAAATCTGAAAATGACTTTTTCACGGCACCTCACATTCAATGACTAGTTTTCCTCCTGAGATACGAATGATTCTTAAGTACAATAACAGTGAAAAGTTCTATTTTTCTAGAACATGTAATAACAGTGGGAATAGTAGCAGTCATAATTGTAGTAATAGTTACAGTTGCAGTCATGAAAATTATAATATAGACAATATCAACAGATTTACTGGCTTGATATTATTATGTCATGCGCAGGATTCGGATGACATAATATTATTAAGCCAATGCATACTGTTAATATTGTCAATATTATAATTTTATTCTAGGGGCGCCGTAGCCGAGTGATTATGATGTTGGTCACGGTCGCCCGTGGAGCCGAACTCCACTCCCTCTCCTCTTCCGGCAGTCAACAACAACGTCCTGTGGAACCCCACAGCAAGGCTATCCTCGAGATTGCAAGGAGACTCGCTCTACCAGTATTCTACGCGATTCAAGAAGACGAAAAACGAATTGAAGATAAGTACTGGGATTCACATAGTGGAAAAAAAGGTAACACCGTGATGACGGATCAAATAAAATGCCAAAAGATATTATTAAGACATTGAAAATTGGAGCAAATCTTAACTGAACTTTCAGCTAGGAAATGCCGAGGATTCGCCAAAAGAATGCCGTTCACAAAGTGAAAGGTCACCTTGAGTTTATTCACTTTTTTTAAACATCTTATGTCCAGTTTTTTTTTTTACTTCTAGTTTTGAATCAGGCACTGAATTGGCATTAATCAGTGTATAAGTACCTTTAGAAACAGTCACAATCTTATCAGAAGGCAAAGCACTGAAGTAGTGTGATTTGTTATGACCTTACTCGCATCCTTTCCGTTTGATTGAACGTCCCGTTTACTAAAAAGACACCGAAAATTTGTGCTTACAACTTTCAGTAAATATGAGTGTGTATGCATGTATATATATTATATATATATATATATCCATACATATTGTACATATGCACATATATGTGCACGTATGTATTAGCATATATATGTATAATCACGTATATACACGCATACACATATACACGCACAATATGTATATATATATATATATATATATATATAGATTAAAGTCATCTTTCCATAAAATAGATCAACATTTGGAGTATTTTATTTGTTTTTGAGCTATGTGGTGTCATTATTTGTAAAATTTTTCAGCTACGTGAAAATGTTTTTCTTGAATGCTCACGTAAAGCTTGGCTGGCATTTTCAAAAGTGCTTCTCTGCTTTTAGTAATTTGAAGTAGCCCGAATTTGACATCTTGCGATGTGCTGCGAACAATCTGAACACAACAAGATTCGTATTCTTTTTCGATGTAAGCATAGTCACTTTAATTTTCTATCTCTTCTGTCTTTAGTGACGGCGTGAAGTTGTTTTTTTCCTTCTTCTTTGTCCGTTCGTACTGTGAGCGCCTCTTCGGTATAAATCGTCATTTTAGTGTTCAAATGTTCATCGTAGCACTGACGTCATTTTTAGTGATTATGTAAACTTTGACACTACTGATTCATTATCACTGCTTTCTTTCACTGTGTGGAATTCAGAATTTCTGGTATTCAAAGGTTTTTTTCATCTTCTTTGACGTCGTAGAATACTGATTGAGCGCGTCTCTTTGCAATCACGAGAATAGCCTGACTGTGGCGTTCAACAGGGCGTTCGTTTGTCGACTGCCGTAGAGCATTGGGGCTGCGGTTCGACCCCACGCGCGCCGTGACGAGTATCACAGCCATTCGCTCACGGGACCTCCGACTATGTAAACAGTGATTTCATAAATGAATATGAATTAAACTTTTTTTGTAGTTGACTGTATATGATTCGCTCTTTTTCACCTCCATTTATTTTGATTTTCATTGTCTTAAAATCATATTCATCATTTACAACCTTTTGAAACGAAGATCTCAAAAAACGATCTATTGGTGAGCTTTCAAGTTTGTCCATATTTCACACATCTGTTGCTTAATGGATTCAACTGCCTCTACAAAAGTAAAGTGTATCCCACCTCTCTCATAAGCCATTTTTTTTAGAATTTCTTCCTAACAAACAAGCGGTAACGGTTCGTTCGCTAAGAAGCGCTGTTGTAAGTTTAACATTGTTTGTGGTGTTCAGTTTTTTTTTTTCAACGTACCATGTACTACTAAAAATCACGTGTGCCCTCATCTCAGAGATAAAGTGGTACTTGTACACTCCTATTTACAGGCTATATCATCCTCTCATCATGTAGTTTTAAATGCGCAGCAGATAATTGTGGCAAGGGCGATCACGAATCTTGTCGCAAACTAATTACATCCCGGGAAATGTGAATGGCTTGTTTTTGTGGCAAACCCTGATGCTGGTTCTTATCCCACTCCCCCTGAACTACGAGAAATTAGCGCTAGAACGCGCTAATATAGTCTCACTCTTAAGCAATCACCATCTGTTCTCAATCAAGTGAGATCTACTGCTTAAGGATCAATTCTATTCTAATATGGCGAAATCTAACAGCATTTCGTTTCTTCCTTGTGAAATGAACAGCCTCTTATCAACGTAAGCTGTCTTCTTTTTTTTTTTGAAGAATAAAATCAGCTGATGTACATCGAAATGAAAATATATTCTATGGTTGAGTACAAGGTGGAGCTCAATTTATTAGCAATTAATGACATGTTCTCATGAAGCGTGTGACATTACAATACCATAGAATTTTGAGTTCCTACACCTCTAGTGTTCCACTGGTTGCGGTGCTCTTCTTTTTCCGTTAACTGCAAATCGACCCGGGTCGACGGGTCGTTTTCACATCATTCTGTCTTTTCAGTGACGTTTTTTATTTCGCGATCTAATAATCTTTAATATTTCTTCTTATCTTTCCATTACCAGTCGATGGTTACCATAGGCGAGATTGCGTGTGCTGGTTTAGCTATTTTTCATGAGCAAATTTGTTGTGTTATTCGTCGCCGTTGATGAATCATTATGAAATGAGCTTCTAAAATTGACACCATCGAAGGCATACATAGAGACTTTCTTTCGTTGCAAATTTGCTTCGCCATTTGCTTCAAAACAGTTAGTTATCGGTGTCGTTTTTTGGAGCAGCTGTCTAATAGACAGCATGTTTGTCATGCTTTCCCTATTTTTTCCATGAAACCATGTAACATCTGAAGTTTTATTTTCCTTAGCTAGCTGGTGGTGTCATGAGGTCAATTTCGAGATAAAATAATCATTCAGTCGCTATCAAGTAGCGCTTTTTCCTTTCTATTGTTATCAGTGGCTATGCGTGAACAATGAACGTCGCTACGTGTAACTCAGCAAAATGTACCAGATTTCTGCCTGTATAGGGGTGTATGTATATATGTATGCGTGTATATGTGTTGTATGTACGCATGTATGTATGGTGTATGTATTTATGCATATATGTATATATATGAAACAGACGTGTTCCAATATATGTTTTGTATGTCCAATTATTTTGATATAAAATGTAATTCAAGTGATTAACGTCATAAAAACAAGTAACCTAAGGCCTTAAAGACATCAGGTGAGTACGTAGATGTAAGTACATGTGTATATATTTGTAGATATATAGATTTGTTTGTGTACGTACACGTGCGATCTTTTAGTAATCGGGGCGGGTGACGACGACGACGACCTTGTCTTCCCATACGAGTTAAACGCCTCACAAAGCGTCCTACCGCCTTACTATTATTATTATCTTCGACACGGGGACGTATATTATCTGCACCATCTATGGTAATACAACAGGGATAATTTTGTTCATTGAGTGATATCCACAACTGCGAGCAAACTGAACTGCCAGAAATTTTCTAACAAGAAAATAAACCCCATATGGCAGTGATTTCACAGCGGCACTCGGTTAATATCTAGTTTTTTTCATTTCAAGTGGCGAAATTCGTCTAACAACTCACATGAGTGTTCTATCAATGAATAGGGTGTATTATCTCATGTTTTGCCACTCACGAAATCATCCAGAACTTACAAACCTTCAAAAGAATCCAGGTGTTGTAGAAAAGACCTTAGTGTTAGGAGTTTTTCATTTAGATATTTTTGACGACAAAAATTTTTCGTATATGGGCATATTTTTTTTCGAACACTCAGGATAATCAACAAAGTTTATAAAGTGCACAACAATAAAATATAGCTGTGGTGTAGGAGAAAATTTCGCTCGGCTAGTCTCACTAATGTGACCTTGCCTCGACACGAGAGTGAAACTCCTGAGACAAACTGACTACCGTCTCTACAAGCATCATCACCACCACCATCACCACTATTGGGTACCACAATTCTGATTACCATTGCCAGCATTTCTGCAACTGTTTTATCTGTGGATCTCTTTACATTGTCTCCAAAAACATTGCTCTATCTCGAGCTTTCTAAGGTGAAAACATCATATTTTAATTGCTAATCTGCAGCTTCTTATCTGTCCCTGTGGAAGGTCAAATAATACATTGTAAACCTATGCGATGATAGGTTTCTATGAGTTACGAATGAGTACGTTCTCACTATTAAAACTTAAACAAAGAGCATTTTGGTAGAACTCTTGCGCTATTCGTGTTCTTCGAGCCAGCCGATGCACTGAACACCTCCGGAGCGCGAAAGGTGACATAGACAGTTTTTTAGTACCTACTGAAATCATTCGATGAATAATGGGATTACAGGAAACACGGATGGTTTCAGATTGCATTAGTACTTCTGTAATTGATTATGGTCTAGTCCGGTTCTTTAGAGAAATTTTGTCCATCGTTTGTCAAAGGTATTCTTCGGTGATTTTCCACCTTATAATTATTTTTATTCTGCTTGCCTCATTCCTTCACTCTTCCATTGCACTTATAGGTGAAGTCTACGTTTTACATTTAACTTATCAAAAACGTTTGATACGGAGCTTATGACTGTATTGTTGCCTATATACTAATATTTGACAATAACTAGATAGTTGTCAATTTTAGAGGTGAAGGAAGATGACAGCATTCCTAAATGAAGAAGTGGACGAGAAATTTGAAACGTAATGAACTACTGTGTTAATATTCGAAGACGATCGCGTCTTAGCTTAACTGTATTTCGTCCTGAAACGGAGTTCTTTTGCAACACTGTTACAATTCTTTATCGAAAGGACATGAAGGGAAAGAGTTTGGAACAACGGGACATCTTTTAAACTCTACTGCTGACTGTGGCTTTCCCTTCATTTTTCTTTAATGATTTAGTTGTAGTGAAATCCACACGTTCGCTGGTTTCTTGTGAATTCCAAATCACTGCAAAATCTAAATTAGGTCAATATTTCATATAAGATTTTTGAGCATCTAGTTTTTTAGTCCTTTTTTTTCGACACGTTTGATAACAGTGTGCATTTTGTAATTGTTTTTCATTCGTTTCTAGGTGTCATTTTTTCGGATAGGAAATTCTCAAGCTAACCAGATTTTCTTGTAATTCAGACTAGTCACGTATGTTCACGCCCTGCAAAATTCGACTTCTCCAACTTGTTTTCTCATTTCATTTCATCTTCTTTGGACTTAAGATACTTCAAATTTTTCTTTGCAATGATCATGTCATGCAACTATTATTGTATATCTGCTTATGTCACTTTTTACGTTTTACGTTACCGTAGTCTATAGTGCATCATGTCCTCTCTCTCTCTCTCTTTCTTTCTTTCTTTCCTTCTCTCTTCTCTCTCTCTCTCTGTGTCATTAGTTTTGGCGCCATATTGTCGCTATGGCTTCCGGCGTACACGAACACCAACACCAACACGCAATACAGTAGGATTGATGATGGGCTTCAGAATTCACACGTACATTCGCACAATTGCCGTTTCGTTGTGTACGAGCATCCATGTGGTCGAGTCATCATTGCAATTGTTGCAATGTCCACATTTCTTCATTTCATGCTGATTCTTGATGTCTGACATTTTATATGGTGATTTGTTTGGTGTCTGACGTTTCCAACCGGAAAACTCATCTAAGAGTAAACCGTACCAGATATGACCGCCGTCTTGCTATCTATCAGTCGCAAGGTAGTAATCTCCCCCGTGATCCGCAAAGGCCGGCGACTACTCTAATGTAGTGACGACCCGAAGAAGTTCTGGATACGTTGACCTCCGGACTACAGGAGACAAAACAGCTGAACCAGCATAGTTTTCCTGTGCTAGAGCTTGCTCTATCAGTGAAGGAGGGCCGTACAAGTATCCAGGTAAGTAAGTATCGTGATGTCATTAGTTTAGCTTGCGATGGATAGTGGTGGTGTGATTGTAGTAGTTGTTGTGGTGGTCGTGGTGGTGGTGGCGATGGTTGTGGTAGCGTTGCTACAACTGGCATAATGGATGGGTTATTTGATGGTCGGCCGAGGAACGTGCTTGAGAAATGTTATGGCTTATCACAAACGTGATTGGGGACGTGTTATTAAAGGGCATATCTCCAGTACTTGTACACTGATGGCGTTCTTTTGTACTGATTTATCGTGCTTTTTGATTTCGTCGAAATGCTGCGTGCGTTCAAAAACCTTTCAGTGCGGAACACGTCTCTTTTCTAGACTTCTATATAGTTAAGTGAGACAATATCTGCACCACCTTTCGTATTGCTTCGCGTTACTTATATACTTGAACGGTCCGTCTTCACAAACTATGCACCTAGCACAAGAAAATGTGCTGGTTTAGCTGTTTTGTTCCCTGGAGTTCCAAGATAAGCCGAACCGGGGCTTCCTCAAATCGCCACCATAGTAGAACAGTCCACCGACCATTATGGTTCAGGGGTAGATTATCACCTTGTGGATAGCAGCAACCGACGGCGGTATTCCTGGTATGGCTTACTCTTAGCCGGACTGTCCGAGTGAAAATTCGGACTTCCTATCAGGTTGCGTGGCCCTGCGGGGGAGGGGGAGGGGTGGAACCCCTTGTTGCACTTCTAAGTCCAACACTCAGGAGCACCTTTCAGCCACGCTGAGGCGGTAAATCACTTACTTTACGATTCACATGATAGTTGTCCTCTTCCGTTTCTAAGGGAGTGTTGACACGATCATGACTTGACTGAATAATGTTCAAATACTTCTGTTTTTTCTGCCAAGTTCTTTTACTAACAAATTTTGCGTATCCTTCGTAGTTTTCAGTTACTGAGCATTTCAGTGGTGATAGTACCAAATATCAGCAGGTGTTACGCTAGTATATCATTCAATGGGATTATGATACGATGCAGTCAAAGTCATCTGATAGGACCTGTCCCGAGTGATTGGCAACAATTACCTTGATGCTTAGGCTCCATCGTTGCTTTCTAGACCTGTTTATCTGTTTCTGCTGCGGTAAATAGTTTTACATTGTTGTAAAGAGCTCAGAAAAATGATGGAGTCCTATATGCGATATCGTTTCCTTTCTTCTAATCCTTTGTTTCTTTTTTTAATATCGTCACTCGTCTGTATAATTTTACTACTAGTATTTTTTTCATCAAACCATCTTCGATATAGTTTACTTCATCACAATCACCACCCCTTATCACTTTCGGACTCGTCTTTTGTTTTTCTCATCGCTTGTCACTGAACAACGATTAAGTGTGATCGCATTGTCCAACAAGTATCAGAAAAAATCGCAATCGAAATGTGTGACACAGTGAGTAGAAACGGTATAATGTCCTTTTTTTTCAATTCTCTATCGGCAGATGATTCGTTATCCACGATGAAAATATCAACATTACCTACTCATTCTATTCATTGCTGTCTCATTCGTGCCTGTTTTACAATCGCAGATTTTGCATCGGGTTCTTGTAAATTCTTTTTTTGTTTCGTCAGATGCATGATTGATTCTGATGATGGTATGACAGTGTGACTGTTTGCTTGAACAGGTGTGATGGCTTCGAAGAAGACGAAACAACATAAGATGTCAACGGCAGCACCAGGGCCGTCTGTTTTTGAGGTGTACACCTACGTCGACACGAATAAGAGCATCGACGAATTGTTTCAGGCTGGACGTGTTAGTGACGGAAAATTGTATGAAAGAAAGCCTAATAGGGTAAGAGAATGTTGCGTTTTTCTTAAGTGTGTTAGCTGATAGTTACTTACTTACTTGCATACTTTGACGGTCCGTCTTCATGAATTGTGCGGACCCCAGCACATGAAAATGTGCTGATTCAGCTGTTTGTTCTCGGAGTCCCGAGGTAAACCTAGCTGGGACTTCCTTAGGTCGTCGTCTTTTCAAAACAGTAGTGTTAGGTGACGCTAATATTAATTTTCAAGCTTTAGTATGAGAAAATTGAAAAGCATTTTGTATCTGGAAGATTACTCTGTGCAGTGTCTTGAATGAAAAGTGGAGAGTAAATTCCCCAATGTTCGCGCGAGGTAGGAGTAGGATATTAGAAAAAAAAAGGCTTTCACAGAGTAAATTTGAACAGTCATGGTTTCACGTAGCAGCAACCAGGTGTTTATTCGCATTTCGAGAGTTTTCTACGAAATTGCTTGCTGACTTTTTTTGTGGCTTGAACAAAGACATTGAATGTACACTGATAAGAACAGTTGTATCGCTAAACCCTTCATTGATTTCAAACTCTTATCTTGAGAGACAGAAGGAAGCGTTGTCATGGGAAAGCATCAAGGAGTGCAAAACAGTACTAATAAAATTTGGATAGATATAGTGGTTCACCGACTCTCGTTTCTGAAAATTTTTTTGACTCAGTAAATCGGATAAATTTGACCAACTTTATCGAATTCCATCTAACTTCTCTTTGAATAACAACTTTCACCTGATAATCAGTACCATATAATAACATTATATGTGATAAATTATTGATAAAATTTCCTTTCACAGAAATTTCCGATGGCATACTATGCTCCAAAACCCCGTCCTCGCGGCAGTTCAGCTGGTCATTCACCACAAGGCAGTAGTGACGACGGGATCAGTAACGCTGGACGCAATGCTTTGAGTCCAAGTGGAAGTCAGCAGGTGGGCACGCTCCTTTACTCCTCAGTGCAGTCAATTCAGTCTTGCTCAGTAGCAAAGTTTGAGTTTGGATTTATCGGTTTCCTCACCATCCCGAGAATTATCGCATCTGTATCTCGATTTCTCCATCACTGGTAAGGGATGGGTAGTACCAATCAAGAATAGCTTGCCTACAATGAAGCCGGCTTGTCAAGTGTATCGTAATTTACTGTGCTACAATTGAAACATGAGCAGTAGTGTATGCCAGAGGGTTTCAAAAATGTCATCATGATTAGTTGAAATGATGATTCTCCTCTTTGAAAACACCATGTGTTTGTAAATCGTTCGTGAAAATTCAATTCGAGCTCTGAATTCTTCTTGTCATGGTAAAGATACATCATTCCATATTTCATTTGTAAAGAAATATAAAGATCTAATTGAAAAAATGAGGAAGTCGTATCACAGCCGCCTTACTAATTCAGTATGAGCTAATGTTTTTGGGACTGGTCAGCATTGAATTTAACTAAGGTGGTCGAACTTTGCCCTATCTAATTAATCGCAGCGAGGTTCTTTCGCGTTCGTTGAATCGTCGCTCGGCATTCCATGGATTATACTCAATCAAATGGTGCTCAACTGTAAAGGTTGTCAAAATTCTTTTACACTGAGTGTCTTTGAGGTTGTCATGAAATTTTGATGTTGTTTCGAATATTTGATTCCTAAAGTCTTCACTTGTGAAATCGAAAATCTTCATCTGATCTATGGAAGCTCTCTGAATTTTACGTGCTAAATGTTGTAAATGCATCTGCCACAACAAACACGGTTCATCTTCATTCTGCATCCATTTTGTATTTGTTTTCTTCTTGTTTTTTCGAATGAACGAGAAGTGCCTATTCATAAGTGTTATTGTTAGCTGTATAGTTGATTGTACGTAAGCAAGTTGTTTACGGTCATCTTTCAGATTGCAACACCTTTTCATAAAAAGCAGGCCAGTGCACCGGAACTTGACACTCATCATATCGACCTGTACAATCGGTTCGTATCTTATTTGATCAGTAATATCAGATTAATTGTTTTTGTCCTGCTAGTCTCTTTACTAGAATTCGTGAAAACGAAAGAGAAAGAAACATTCTTTTTCGTGATGTTCACTTTTGCTTCATCTTCATGCTTATTTCGAGTCATCTTCGTCGAACAAGCGGGTTCTAGAGATGAGAGCGAATTTATCTACTAATTTATTGCTCATTTCGATGAAGGAACTAGAAAAGTATGGATTTGAAGTGATAGTGAAACCAAACATGGAAATGCCATGGGTTTGAGTAGCCTGATTAGTCGGAAAGTTATCTGTACATGGTCCACTGATGTATGAACTCAGTGTGTTGTATATTCTAAAGTCTGGCACAAATCTGCTGACCCTTGAGAGGTCGAGAAGAGATGAGATTCGACTATTCATTCTTGAATATCGTAGAACACCTTCAACTAGTGGTGCTATATGCGACCTTTACAAAGTAATATAGTCACAACTTTGGAATAATGAAAAGAAAACCTTTTTTTCAGGCCTGTGCCGGTTCCTCAGGTGATCACTCACCATCATTCAAAATCAATCTCCGCTATCCCCCCAATGCCCGATCCAGCTTTCACGTTGGTTTTATGACTGATTGTCAATCTCAAATGCACTACTGTTATGTCGAAATATGCCCAGTGGTGAAGAATGATATGCAAAAATTTTTGCGTCAATTGGGATTCGAACCCCCATATCACCCTATCCAAAGGTGCGTGTTGAACCGTTGCACTACCGACGCTCCGGACAGGTTGAAATGGAGTTCAGCACGCGCCTACGGATAGGGTCAAATGTGGGTTCGAATCCCAACTGACGCAAAAGTTTTTGTCCATCACTCTTCACCATCGGATATATTATAACATCATACCACTGTTGAAGGCGGTCATAATATCAGATGTTAAAATGGTAATAACTTATAGTAAATTCTTTACAGAGTTCCACAACATAACCGATCTGTTTCACATGAGGCCAACTACAATGCGTCGTTTGGAACTCCATCATTTCATGAGTACGAAGGCCATATTACCGTTTTTCTTCTTCTTTATGGTGTTTTCTTAGTTTATTGATGCAAAAGTATTCTAGCCCTATTCCGTCTACACTGTTCGATCCTCGTGGCAAGAGTCATTCTCTTGATCCGATGGTTGTTGGAATTCATGATCCCAGCTCTCAGGTAGAAACTGATGTACCTGTCTCGTATTTTCGAAATGTTTCTGTTTCCCTTAGTTTTTGGGTGTTATGTGGTCATTGTGTTGTTACAGATCAGCGATAAAATGAGCGCGCTTGGTCCATTGCCACCAAATTGGGAAATGAAACTTGATGAACTCGGCAATCGCTATTTTGTTGATCACAATACCCAAACAACTACATGGTATGATCCACGAATACGTGAGTTTCATTGCTTGCGTGTTCAATACTGGTAATGCCATCATCCTTCATAAACAGTTATTCATTTGGAATAGAGATCTACGTAAGTTTAAAAAAAAAAACTTTAGGAACAGAATCCCTCGTACAGCTTTTGAGATGTTTCAAGGTTATCTACATATTGTACTTTTTAGCTATTCTAAAGTTTCCTCCATTTCAACTTGTGTGATATCATCTATCACCATTAAAATTCGTCAGTTAACTGTATAGATTTCCAGCTGAACATGTGCAGGAGGAAGGAATCCGTCAAAGACATGCATGTCAACAACAGCAACAACAGCAACAACAACAGCAGCAGCAACAACAACAGCAACAACAGCAGCAGCAGCAACAACAACAACAACAACAGTTCCATCAGCACAATGTGATGCAAGTGAGTGATCGTGGATTCGATTTAAATTATTTCGTTATTTTAAGTGTTCGAATAAACTAGTAAGTAAGAGTTTTCTCTCGTAGAAATTCAGCAATTTATGGAAAAGCGTTACCTTTTTGTCTTCCGAGTATCGTACTTGTACTCGTACTCGTACAGATGAGCTTGGGTCACTGATTTGAAACGCTTAGTTCTTTGTTTCTTTTTACTTGTCTGAGAATCAGGCTTTGAGAGTGGGTGTGATTCATTCAGATGCGGTACGTAATATACTCGATTCATTTTTTCTTTTCAAATATCATGAGTGCTACCGTAAGCAGAGACAAATTTTCATGTTTCAATTAATTATTGTAAGGTGCTCACATGAAATACGACTATTTCTTGATTCAAAATTTTTCTACGATATAAATTTCAGCAGCAGCCATCTCAACAACCATATTTCTCCCCACAGCCTCAAATTATACATCAACCACCACATGCATATGCCCAGATTCAACCGACTCAGGTAGATCGTTAAGGTTTTCTTGAGTATTTGATTTGATTTTTCTTCATCACTCACTCTATTTTATATTCCGTTATGCTTACTAAGAATTGTGAAGATAGCCCATGTTCTTTTTTACCACTCATTTATTGTGATTTTGACATTTGTAGTTATAGATAGTTGTAGAGAAAACTCTGTGGTATTGTCTGAGAAAATGATTTACAAATTTTTTTTGCTAATCTGAGCTCATCAGAAAACTCTTTTTTGTGCATCGAACGATATACCATCTGTCTAAAAAGCCCATAGAAAGAACTGTTCAAGAAGAAATTTGTCAGCTGCTCCACTTCCACTATAAATTGAGTGCCAACGCTTCTGAAACTCATGGACAAATCTACAAGACGTATGATGAGAAATTTACGATGTTCCTAAAGCTCAGCATTGGTTCAAGACATTTCATGAAGAGGGAGACCGATTGACCGACAACCGAAAAGAGAAACGTCCACAAAAAGTCGATTATCAACCAGTCGTCATTCGAATTAAAGAAAATCTATTGATGACATGCCGGATGTTGGCTGACGGGTTTGATTGCGATCCAGTGACGATTTGGCGCATTCTCCAGGATACTGGCAAACAGTGAATGCTTGATGTGGAAGGAGACTGCTTCGACTACTAATTTGTCTTTTATTTGGGATTAAATGCTATACAAATCAATATTTTCCATGCTTTTTGAAAATACGACAGAATTTTTTCTACAACCTATTATTGATACGTTTATTCCTATCATCCTGTTCGTTTTCAAACTTTCTATATTTCAACTGTTCTTCTTCCCGCAGTATCTCCCTGTGATTTCCTTTGCTTTATGAACATGAACTTTTCCGTTTCTTCTTTGTTCATGTATTTTCCGGAATACCACGTTTCTCTTTTTTTTTTTTGGCTGTCTTGTTGTAAGATGGATCACGGTGTATTTCTCTTCAAACCTAAGAACTGTACTCTCGACAGCGTGCAACTTAAAATGTTTTCTGAGATTTACCAGTTTTTTTTTGGATTCCAAATTATTCCGCTTTTCTAGGACTTCAACTCGTCAACATACCAACGAGTACAAGAATTGCAGAATGAACGTTCAGTGATGTTGGAAAAGCAAGAACAATTGCTGCGATCGGTTTGTCTTCCTATTCGTTTCATTTCCTATTCATTCATTTTCTATTTATTCATATTTATCTCATCACTAAAGTCGAACTCTTCTGTAGCTCACGAATGGTGCCTTTGTCGTTCGCTAGTGAGGTCAGAGTAGTCGTTTCTGTTTTGTTTTTACTCTCGCATCGTTCAAATATTTGCCAACGTACCTGTCTCAACTAGCACGTATAGTGGACGTCGACGCCAATCATCACAGATGTCCACGATATGAGACAATAGAAACGTCAGGGAAGACGTGATATCTTGGCACGAATCCAGAAAAATAGCGTTAATTTTCGCCAATATCTGTTTCTTACTGAGCTAATTTACTGTTGATCTTGCACTGTTCTCTGCAGGCATTGTGCTAATGTTTTCTGAAAATTACTGACAAGCCGTGGTGAAGAACCCATCTTCGTTGATTGTGTATTTACCCATCAGAGCCGTATGCATGCTTACCAATGATTTTTTTTCCTTTTTCAAAGGTCTTTTCTTATAGGAAACACTATGTCTCAAATATATATTTGTGAGGAGTACAAAATATTCGTTGGAGATTGTGGTACTCTCCATGTTCTCGCCGATTATGAACATTTTCACTACGACTTTAAGTCTGTGTACACCTGATAACATGTCTTGAGCTTTTCTTGAGGTCTGTTATGGCACTTATATGGTGCTAGACACGTGTTTTGGCCTTATAGCCTCAACAGTAGCAGGATCCTATTCGATTCAGCCAAATTTGCAGGAGACATACAGAATTGGTCGACTGTTGGTCACTGCAGTGTCGGTGGATTCTACCACCTGACGTGCGGTGAATTTGTAAGTAGTTCGACGTCGTTAACTTTATATGTACGGGGTATATCCCCTGCAAGGAACTGGCTGAACAGAAAAGCCCCGTGCTATTGATGAGGCTGCAATCTGGAACACGTCTCTAGAACTCCATAAGTGCCATAACAGACCTCATAAAAGGCGCAAGATATGTTATCAGATTATATATTGCTTTGAGCGAGGTCTATAGAAGCAGTCAAATGTGAAGGTTTAAGTCTATGTAACTTCTGAAAGAAAAGTTTCTTTGTTTGTCTAACATCTTACAATCGTTTTTATCTACTGAGACACTTATTTGACGGTCTTCTTTCTTTCTAACAATAGCTAAGCTTCCATTTAGTGATGAAGACATTAGTGTATACGAGTGAAATCCTGAAAAATTCGTGTTCTGCATTCTTGTGCTATAGTCTGATATCTAGGCAATTTCGCGACTTGTCTTTATACACCGAAAATTGTTATAGAATATTTGTGGTGGTTTTTTTTCATAACAATGAAAACTTGGTTGCAATATCTACCTTTATTAATCAGTTTTTTGGCTACGACTTTTTTTCTTCGACTAGTAAACAATGAAAAACAAGAATTTGTGGTCAAGATTTGGGACCGATGAGGAGCTTGCAAAGTTTCCAATTAGGGCTAAATCGGAAATGGAAAGCTAAAATAATACAGTTGATCTTCAGAGTACTTTTCATCGCTTTCTTTTCGACTATTTTTGAGACTTCGCTTCGAACAGTATAATCTAATAAGATGCTTTGTCATCTAGCGGCAGTTGTAGATATTTCGTCGTCGGCTCCTCTACGTAAGGGGTAGGTTCCTGAGGAACTGACTGAACGAAAACTGACGAGGCTGCATGGCCGAAGCACGTGTCTCGCAATGTACAAGTGCCATAACAGACTTCATGAAAGGTTCAAAATACGTTGTCAGATTATATTCGATCTGACTGATTTTTTTTCTCATCACTTTTTGTTGTCGTCAATTGTCGTGCTTTACTTAGATAGTACTGCTTGAAGCAACAAGTTTCATGTTTTTGGAATCAGTCCCCATCTAATTTCACTTTTTTTCTCCTCTTCTTTTAAAATTCAATTAAATTCATATAGGAAGCAATGTAAGTAAAACGGCTGCTGTT
This sequence comes from Parelaphostrongylus tenuis, assembly GCA_019055375.1. Classification (NCBI taxonomy): domain Eukaryota; kingdom Metazoa; phylum Nematoda; class Chromadorea; order Rhabditida; family Metastrongylidae; genus Parelaphostrongylus; species Parelaphostrongylus tenuis. Next base: position 70,700 of record JAHQIW010000404.1, read on the forward strand.
TGTAGTAATACTCGCCTATACTCGCAGTTTTTACAAAAAATAGTTGTACTATAGAGATGAAATCTTTGTTTGATCATTAAATTGATTGCATTCTTATTTCAGGGGTTACTTGATCAAAGCCCGCAGCAGTACCATAGTGCCATGTCTCCAATGCAAACAGCAAGTTTAATCGTAAATTTCTTAATATACTGCTGTAATTACTTTGATTGTTGCAGATCGTTTTATATTTGAATATTTTGAACAGACCTGTGCATTCTTTTTGCAGATCAAAAGACACGTTTTTACTCTGGACTTTTGGAAATAGTTCATTTTTTACAACTTTCAGAGCTTTTTTTTCCTTATTTTTGTGGAATTGGTGTTCCGTAGATCTGAAACAAAATATGAAGAAATCAAGGAAAATACAAATCAAAATAATACGAATTTCTTTCATGCTTCGCAGCCTGACCAAGCACAGTATCCGGCATATCCACCAATTAACCAGGCTGGCCACGCCCACATCGCTCCACAATTCGCCCACGTTGTGAGATACCCACAATAATTCTATTTTCATATATTTTTATTCGGTTATTTTTTTCTTAGTGCACATCAATTTAATACTGAAAATGGTACATTGTCGTGGAGCTAAGCAAATGTGACAAAAAAAATTTTTTTTCGATACCTACACTCGAAATTCAATTGTGCTTCCGTACAGACTAATTTATAAAAATAGATAAAAATAGGTCAAACTCTCGGAAATAATAGCCCTTTGTTCCGTTCAAAGTCGTTGATACTCAGGCATCGGCTAATATTGAATCGACAAAAACATTCTTTGTGATGCTTGTTTTTTGATAATAGGTTGGGGAAAAGATTCTGAAAATGCTCGTAGTTTTTTTGGGTGTCTGCTATTTTTTGCGTTTCTGGGCTCATTTGGAAGCCCATCTTCTCCCGCGTTGATTGATATATAATTTATCTACCTATTTCAGAATGGAGTCAACAAGAGAGCAAATTGATACAATTGATGAGATTGATGCGTTCACTTGCCACCATTGCATTTGAACTCAACAGCCATTCGTGCATCATCAACAACCTAATTTGCTTTATTCTTAAGTCCATTCTGAAATAACTAGATAACTTATGTGCCAATCAACGCGGAAAGAAGATGGGCTTCCAAATGAGCCCAAAAAACGTAAAAAATAGTTCGACACCCAAAAAAGTTACAAGCATTTTTTCAAAGCATTTTCCCCAACCTATTAATGAAACTGTAATTTCTTCTTTGATAGAGTTGTTCATTAATTGGGAACTTTACAAAAGTGACTTCATTCTATTCTTTTGAAAGGCACGTAGTTTTCAATGAAGTCGTTTTAGTTTTGGACATGATCAGAACAATATTCTCGTAAAATGGGAAGAAAATTCAATTTTTTTGGAAAGTTCCAAGCAAGTATGGCATCGAGCGCCATCAGGGACCCCATCATGTTCTGTTGTACAAAATCTCGCTTGTTCACTTGCTTTCTTGTTTCAAGCACGAATTCGAATTAGAAAAGCTGAAAATCGGTTTCTTCAATCAATCAAGTAAAAGCCAAAGTTCCATCATACCAACACAAAGGAAGCTTGTGATAGATTGTAGAAGAAGTTCTGTCGTATAGACTCAGAAAATGACTTTTACACGTGTATTTTGTGCGAATCTAATCTCATCGAAAGCTCGTTTTCTTGCTTGTCGAAAGATCTATCATTTTTATACACAGTCTTCAGAATGGCACTGTCCAGGAAAGAAATTTCTGTGCTGTTCTCGTTCCATCACAGGGTGTCAATGCTGCTGACGCTCATCGCAGGCTCTGGATGGGAGATTTTGAAGCATTCGCCGTACAGTTCGGGCTTGGCGCCGACTGACTGTCACTCATTTCGTTGAATGGAGGATTTTTCGAGAGACGAAAATTTCAAAATGTACCCAAAATTGATCGAAGTCTTCAAATTTTCTTCAAGTTGAAGGATCGCAAGTTTTACCGCCGTGCAATCTTAATAGTGCCAGTGGCTAAATTGTCTTGATATAGAAGGAGACTACTTTCACTATTAATTTGTCTTTGGTCTGAGCTCAATTGGTGTACAAATAATCTTTTCTATGCTTTTTGAAAATATGACAGAACTTCTCGTGCAACCTGCTATTCTCTAGGAAAATATCTTTATATTTTTTATAGCTTTGATTTCAATTGATGATAATTCAATGTGTTTTGGGATATATTGTTTCTGAGTCGAATGTGGCCATCTTCTCATCTAAAGCATTGAGTTTGATTCGCTTAGTAGCCAGTGTGTTCCAATCAATCCAGAAGTTTTTCAATTTATGAAGATTTCGATTCAAAAGAACAAGCGATTAACTTTTGTGTACTGAGTCAATTTTAACTGATTTCTTGCTGTTATAATAGTTTTCGGAATAATTCGAACAATTTAGCGAACGTTGTCAACCGATAGCGGGGCTGTTCCAGACTCCAACATGGACGTCGACTACACATCCTCGTTAGGGTTTGACCCTGTTGCTATTGCGGTTTGTTCTATAAGATTATACTTTAGGAACTTTTTTCCTCTTCACACATTTTAGCCTTCGACTAAATTGAAAAGTTTGAGCATTTCATATCTATTATATACTGAGTGTTGCACAATTCACCCACAGTCACCTTGCTTTATTTCAAATTCGTTAAATCTTTCAAACACGCGCACAATGAACAGTTCGGCTGTATTTCTTGTCTACTAAACCCATATTTTATCTCTTATCTGGCATATATAACGTCTATGTCGGTCTTTACTCTCAGATATGTCAGTTTAAAAGAAGACATTATCAATGTAGCAGCAAGGACGCAATATTCGAAAATAAGAAGTCTAATCATGACTGTTTCCTCGTTTGTTTTCAGGACATCAATCCCCATGAATTCGATAAATATCTTCAACTTTCGTCACATCGAGGCTCCGCTACCGTAGCTAGATATCAATGACTGCGTTGACATCCGTATTAATCGCAGGATGTTATTATTCCTACCGTAACTTTCGCATTTACTCATTATGTTATATGTTAATCACAGCACAATTACTGTGTATGTCATACAGAGCCTTCTCTGTTTTTTTCTTCTTCATTCTGTTGAGGTTCAGTAATTTCTCAAACCAACAAACGCCACTGTGTTCTCCTCTCATATTGTTAAATCTCGCAAAACTATGCACATTGATTAGTTCAATTGTATTCCTTATTTGCTGTACTTGTAGTAATTATATGGTTGAATACGTTGTTTATCTTGTTTGCTGCAATTTACTTAGTTATTGCCTAAAGACTAAGAGATTCTACTTTTTTTCTTCCAAGAAAATTTCGAGTGTGATGTGTTCTATGAGTTCAATCACATCTTATGCTTCTGAATAGTACGGTCCTCATTATAAATATTATCGTACATTTATTTATTTCCCTGTACTGCATCAGATATTTACTAAATTGTGATAGATTTTTATCATTTTATGAATCAATTCTTGAACAGAAAAATCATGTCATGTTGAATGTTTTTCTTTTTTGTTCTTTATGATGCGCCATTTATGTTTTATTTTTACTTTCAAAATAGGAGTTGTCATATTCAGAATTATAGATTTCTAATAGAAAGAGCGTGAATTTAAGTGATATGAGCTTTTCATAGTCATTTTTTCATTCTTCTCTTTTCTTTCCTTCTCCTTTCTTTTCATTTCAAATGCATTTGTCACCTCTGATCCCATACCGTACTAATTATATTGAATTTCTCTAAATTTTCAATAGATTTCTGAGATGTTTCGTTGTTGTTTGTATATAAAAGTACGCTTTGACTGTAAAAGTCTTAGCATCGAATATTGATGATCACGCATTGGCGATGAGAGTAATGCGAAAGTAAGAACAAGCCTAGAAGCTCATGTAATACAGTAAGTGGAGGAGTTCTGAGGCACACACGATTGTTGGTTAGATCCCATGTCTCGGTCTAAGCAAGTTCTTCATCACTTCAGCGTCCTCAAAGTGCTATGAGACTTGTTCAGAAGGATGAAACCACTGACTTTATATACTGGTAGGCTATCGAAAATCTTTGTATGAGCCAAATCTACATCCAGTCACCTCAACAATTCCACGAATAGGGTCGAATGCAGGGATTAACGCCGAGTCTTTGTTCTCAATCTGTTAAGATCGAAATGATGAAGAGAATCAACCAAATAGTAAAAGTAGCAAGAATCGTGCAGCTTTTTTAGTACTGTTTCCTTTCTGTTCTTATGATGTCCTATTAATGTTTCTTTTGTAAGTTTTGTAAGTTTGGACGTTTTCCACGACACTGTATCAGCTCGAGAGTTTTTGATTGCAGACGGATGACTGCTAATGAGTCGAAACTCAGCTCAACATTTTTTGCTCTCATAATGATATTGGATGAGCAGCAAAATGAAATCTTGCGATTTTGTTGATAATAGTGTTTGTTAGAAGCAGTTACAAAAGTGAAGATGTTCCCATTTGCGATGATTTTAGAATTTTGCTTCTTAGTATTTTGGTGCTAAGACTCGAAATTTGTAGTGTTTTAACCGCATTTTTGGCAGTGTTATAATGTTTCATATATCCCTAAGAGAATTGAGTGGTGAGCAAAAAGACGCCCTCAAACGAGAGTCGAACCGGCGTTTCATTCATACTGGGGACCTCTGTCACCACTACACCACCGAGTACATTCACGCCACCACTCATTCTTCAACATCTCTATGTTAGCTCTCGAAAGCGATAGCAGCACGAAACCGTATTGATACGCTGACCAACAATTCATCAAGTTTTGCCTTCTTCAGTGCTTGAAAAGGTAAAACTGATTCGCAGTGTAATCAGTCAGGTACCCTTATAACCGACAGAACGACGTAACAAACAAATCTTCGAAGCCATAGTAAAGAAAACTTTATTTCAAAACATTCACCGTTCATATTTTGGGTATTTATATGCTACACGGTGACAAACGAGGATTCGACAATTTTCCGGCTAGAGCCGTGCGTAACCGCTTTTCGAAAAAGCCTTTTTATAACGCTGTAGAATTCATAATAAAATTATGTTTCACACCCTTTGCGCGCTTTCATTTTTCTCACGCTTATAATTCCAGCACAAAAAGCATATGATTGTGCAGGAGAGGCTTCGTAATATCTGAGTCGTTTTATACGGAACTTCTTTCAAAGCGTAAAACAAATTCCTAATTGAAAACAAGTTGCACCACACATAACTCGTATCGATCAATCGCCCCGTCCATTTTCACCGCCCGTGAGTTGGCCGATAAACAAGCTCGCCGAATATGTAAAGCCCGATCTTATTTCCCTGCCTACTCCGCAGTGGAGTGGTCTTTCTCATTAAATAAGCACAGCGTCGGAGTCAGTAAAGCCTAAGCTCTCAAGTAATTACTAGTAATCCAAAGAGAGAGCTCTGTCCGAAAAGATATTGAACAAAAATCTTTTCTTTCTTCTGCAACGCTATCAAAAGAGCTTCTTCAAAAAGCAAACACATTTTTGAGTACATCGAGACTTATGTTATCGAAAAAGTACTAGCTCTCTGGGGAAAGAGTTTTGTGCAGCGAAATATAAGCAAGATAACAAGAAAGCGCATGCTCGTGTGAGATATAATCTTATTTTGGATTCAACAGCGTTATAAAAAGGTGTTTTGAAAAACCGGTCACGACTTTAGCCACAGAATTAAGCTTTCGAATGACTGCTGACACTCCTGTAAAAGAAATTTTTACAGCGAATGAGGTTGATTATTGATTCTTCGCCGTCTAACATATGTGTAAAATGCTTTCTTTGTTTATAGAACCTGCAGCAGGAAATATTGAGAATGATAATTTATTCGGCTCGCTGACGCTTTTCGTCTTCTTCAGAGCAATGATTTGAGTCGGTCGTCCACTGTCATTCGTCCCCGTTGTGGATTTCCGTCTTCTTCTCGCTTGAGGCGAGCATTCTTTAATGGAGTATCGCTCAAACAACATATGCTAATCAGTAATAGCTTGTGTGAAAAGTTTGTGCTGTTTTGATTTTTGATGAGATTTTTGTGACATTTTTTTCCGAGCAAACGACAAAACTAATGACGAAAGTATCTCTAGCGACCTCGATAACTACCTGCCACTTTTTGGGTAAGAGATCGACTATAAATAAGCAATCGAATTCTTCCACTAGTATTCGGCACTTCATGAAAGATTCTCATCGACCATATCAAGGGCGGCTTGAATATCAACTTCATCTGTGTGTGCGACTGATCCTCTAGATTGTTCTCTCCATCTTTGAACTTCGCGAACCACTTCCTGGCTGTCTTTTCTGCAATGATATCATCGCCCCAAGCTCCATTAATCTTGCGTGCCACTTTCTGGGTAAGAGATCGACAATAAATAAACAATCGAATTCTTCCACTAGCATTCGGCACTTCATGAAAGATTCTCATCTACCATATAAAGGGCGGCTTGAATATCAACTTCATCTGTGTGTGCGACTGATCCTCTAGACTGTTCTCTCCATCTTTGAACTTCGCGAATCACTTCCTGGCTGTCTTTTCTGCAATGATATCATCGCCCCAAGCTCCATTAATCTTGCGTGCCGCTTGACTAGCAATTCCCCTGCGCGCCATTCCTGCATGAGTAGTACGCAAATAATTTTCCAAGAGAGTTCCATCTCAAGGTAAGTGTAGTCTAGTTGTGCACCAAAATGTTCATAAGAAATTGTGCATTTGAATTATATCAAAATCATGCAGTTGCATTGTAAAAAACATCTTAAAAAACCAGAACGGCACGAACATCTTACTCACCCTTAATTGCTTCGTCAATTAGTTAATCACCCGTTGATAGTGATAACAAACTTGTTTTCTCTGCGCAGTCTATTTTGCAATAGCCGATATTATCAACGGCTTGCACAGAGCGCCAGAGCGCAAAACAAGTGTATATCACCAACAATGGATGATTAACTAACTAACCAAACAGATAGCTAATTCGCATACGATTCATCATGTAGGAAGCTCGCCTAGTGAGGATCTATATTCGAGCGACGTTCTACTAAAGAAAGTTCAACTACAGAGAGATGAAGGCAAAGATCCACAACGAGGACGTACGACAGTCAACGATCGACTTAAACGCTAGTCGAACAAAATTTGTCATCAACACTTCGGGCTATAGGCTTAATCAGCAGGGAAATCGGGTTGATTAATTCTGTCCGAGCTGAACGGAAGTCTGTTCACATTGTACCACCGTTTAGTCGCTTTATTAAACGTCCAATTATCTATTGGCACAAACCGCTTAGAGTCTCGCACAGGTAGGAGCGTGCCTAACTCAAATCGTGATAGTTAGGCTGAGGTATGATGTGAGTCCACGCTTAATTGCGAGGCACTACGGTTTGCAATTCATTTTTGTATTCTTGATAATTATCCAAAATATTAGAGAAGTTTTTCGAGGAAGTGTTTCAGATTCTTGTGTGACGATGATGACTTTTATATCGGAATCTTCTCTATAATGCTCCTGTTCCCTATGCGCGCTTTGTGCAGTATTTTGTTCGGAATTGCGTTTTCCAGCTAGGTTCTCTTCTATACGGATGCAGCGTGGCCTATCTATTTCTCCAATATATTCGCCACCGTATGTCTTATAGATGATTAGGTATACTGTAACAGATCTCATGCAATCGCCGTATCTTCTGTAGGGCAAACTACGTAGTTTTTCATTTTAAAGAGGCGGTCATACAGTTGGTTGGGGACCACTTGGCGCTATAGAGTGCTGGGCGCTTATCGCATTCTGCCACCGAATTGCCCGAACTTGCTTGATCTAAGCAGCGCATAATAATTGTGATAATTTTGTTAGAAATATTTGATAAGATAAACGGAACCTTATTTTCGCTAAACTTATCATCTATAGAGATGGTTTATCCTCCAAATCTAATCCGAGAAGCTCCTATAGTTTCGTAGCCATTTCAAATGGCGATTTTCGCAGCCAACAGCGTAATGCGGAACCCCAGAGTATGACAAAAAAGTCCTTTTCTAATAGCCACAAAACGGCAGGAGATCTGGTCAAATTAGAGGAAAATCGAGGCCCATAAGTGATAAGTTTGGCGAAAATGCGGTCCTGTTCATCCTGCACTTGGTTTCCAACAAAGTGCGCACAGCTATCAAACGCCGCCTAGTCTGAGCAGGTTTGAAAAATTCGATAAAAGAAATCAGCTTATCCCTAAGCACTTTAAAGCTCCATTCGGTGGTAACCGACTCTATGACCGCCTCTGCGAAATAAAAAATTCGTAGTATTCTCTAACGCTAGAAACAGAAATTTTGTGTGATATGATACAACCTGCCTGATCTCTTGTAAGGTCTGCGGGCACGAATGCATTGCCGAAACGGGCAAATCACTCTGCGTCGTCATAAAAGAATCCCTATATAGAAAACTCAAATCCCAATAAAATGCTTCAAAGGCACGCATTAGGAACAGAAACTAACTGATAAGATTTGGTTTTGAAGTCACCTTCTTTACACAAGAATTTAAAACATCTGTGCAGAAAACTCTTGAAGCATTATGGATCGCCTGTAACACCTGTCCTCCCGTTTATCGTCGATTGACCCTAGCGTACACCGCTAATGATGTCATTTTACCCTATCGCGTGCAAGAATAGCGCAATGGGTCCTCCTTGCGCTAAAAGTTCGTTTAGCGTCATATCTTTCTTCCAGGCTTTCCGTGATGAAATCGAACCATCGAGTCCGGTGATCTTTCTGCGAAGCGCTTGGCTTCTCGAGGAATGCAGTCGGTAACGGCTCTTGACCATCGGTTGTCGTCAAAGGTTATTGCGTGTCCGGTTTACCTCATGTTTGATAGCCTAGCTTGTAGAACACCATTTTTGATCTTATCGGGACTCACTGTGATGAATGCACACCCTGATGGGTTACTTATATGATTAAACGCAATTTATTATTCCTACAACATCTACGATTAGCAGCTTCAAAATACTATACAAAGCTTCAAAATTTATTACCGGCATTGATTTTCAACAATTTTTCACAAGCGATACACAAACGGTTCGGAAAAAGGGTTTACAATGTACAATTGCATCGCAAAACATAAATTTCATTTCTGATAACCAATCACTTTTGGCAATCATATGATCAATTTATTGTTTATTAGGAAGATTGGCATTGTTTTACCTAGAACTTTTACATTTAAGTCTTACCAAAGATATTTCATCTTGTAGAAAGCCCTCTTTAGTGACCTTATGTATCCACATTTCATAAGAAAGCTACAACATTGTCATTCCAGTGTTGCCTGCGAACAGGTATCGCGTCTGATGGCAGGTGAAAAATCAACGTCGCAAAGGGTTAACCTGTTCTGGACGGCAATGGAAATCACAGGGCCATAGAGTGAATCGCAAAGCGCGGCTCGAATTTCATTGTTAAATTAGGGTGTTTTTCTTGGTCTTGGAAAAGTTTTAGGTTTCTTGCTTTACTTTGATGGATTACGCTCGTTCTATAAGCTCATATGTTTTTGCAGCATACATAGCTTTTGGGTATAAAGAAATCAGCAAGTTTACTACGACATCATGCTTTTTTGGTACTCAGTCAATTTTAATAAGCTGCACAATGGATAATACGACACAAATCTTTCATGTTTTGGTATTTTTCATTCTACAGAATATTCGAAAGCTGTCACATCGACCGAGAGATAGAAAGCAATGAATAGTTGACCAAAAATAACGATGTATAGTGCATTCGACATTAGTCATCGATACTTCTCAATAATTTCTGAATTTTGAGTGCACTATATAAGTTGGAGTTTACATAGAATTATAGGAAAAACTTCCTTCTGCCGTACGATGGTTTCTTTCTTATATTTGCGCTTATATTTCTTCATGAACATTACTCGTTGTTGCAATCTTTGTCACTGAACATGCCCACTATTTTACGTATTCTACGTAGCTGATAACGCTTGAGGCTTTTCCCTGTATCTCTCAAGATCCAATCTCTCAAAGCAACTTAAATATGACCACGTGCAGGTGGTAGTGGCCGGTCGTCATTAAACCACCGATCTGATCCGACGAGCCGCTTCGAATGGGCATACTTTCATATTTTTACCGCTTGAATACATAGATTTTGCTGATATCTGCGAACTATTTATAGTCTAATATATACAAAAAAAGAAGTCGACTACTTTTTGCCTTACGAAAGAGCTACACGGAAAGGCATAGGCATTTTTGAGAAAGCCAGTAAGTACTGCATACTTCTCTTCTTATTATTGTCATTCGGGATTCACTGTCTTCGAAGATGCACCTTTGGAAATGATTGAGAGAATTGAAAGTCCGTTTGATCTCCCTAAGCTTCCAATAAAAAAAACCTCCGAAATTTAGGCCAAAATTGTGCTGTTCTGTGCCCGAACTCATCAAGGAATGCAGATGAGAAGATAATTAGTGAGTGCTTAAAGAAGGTATCGTTACCCAAACTCTTGTCCTATCCTTTGGTGACGATGGGAAGTGTTCAAGGCAACGTGAGGCACAGGGGCAAAAAACCCATAAACTTCAGTGAAGTGTACATGCTTGATATTTGGGAGTTGATTGTAGAACAGACATCTTTATGACGATGAGACTAATGATGAGTGAAAAAGACCGTGTAATTCTCAAAAGCAAAGTTACAACGTTTCTTGTTCAAAAATACATATAGGTAAGAAGTATGAGCGTTCTTCCTATTAGAAATATCTAGAGACATTTCTCCGACGAGATACTGTTTTTTCGTGGCGATAGAATTTAGCGCCCTATTAAATTAAACTAGAGAACTTCGCACAAAAACCCGTCGTGAAGTTCAAATGACGGGCCAACTAATCGGAAAGCTAAACCTATTTTTCTCTTCGCCAGTACTGTGCACTTGAAGGCATTTTCATAAGCAAAGCTCGGTACTGGAATCTCTTTTTCTCCAGCTATCCAGTAGTTCTAATGAAAGAACACGGAGTGTTATTCGTTATCATAAAGAGTACAAATTCAGCACAACAAGAGTAGATTGTTGACCGATGCCAATGTATGAGCAGAGACAAATTGTTGTTGACTGGTAATGACTGTGTAGGTTGTTGACTGTCGAATTTTCCAAGTAGAAAATCTACAACATCAGTGAAAGTTAAAGGATAAAGGATAAAGCTCTCGGCCTTGATCAATCCCTGGCGGGATGCGCCAAGCAATCATCTTCAATTTCTAGTTTCATTTGAGGTGATTGAATGCATATCTGGCCTTAACAAAGACCCGAGGTGGCTTGTTGCTGAACCGACTCAGTGCTGCTTATCCTCCCAGACAAGCTTGAGACCAGACTGGTACCAATTTACCGACCCCGGAGGGATGGATGGCTTGGTGAGCCATGAGTGCGAGATCGAACCATTGACCTCGTGTGCGACGCAGAGCACCTCTAACCACTGCGCCGCATGCACCTAAAGCTCGGAAGAACTACTCCAGAAATTGATGAATACGAACTGTACCAAGACTTACTCCGGATAGATACTAAAAAAATTCTCCGTACAAGTTTTCTCTAAACGTAGTACATTGTGAAAAATTTACTTTCGAACTCAATACTGCAACATGATCAACAGAAGTGTGAAAAAATACCGAATGCATTGTTATCCCAAGGACGTGCTTGTCATATGGAAAAGTCGGAATTTTAAGGACTATTGAGACCTTTTTGTTGAGAATAAGCTCGTAGATGAGCACATTTTTGAAATGCTTAGAGGTACTCTGCGACACACACGCTCAATCAATCGTTCGATGGTTGGATCGTGGGCTTGGTAAAATGGTGCCAGACATGTCTTATAGGATAGCAGCACTGACTAGATACATCGAAGACTCACCATGTGTTACTGTGAAAGGCCAGATATGCATTGGATCACCTCAGACGAAGTTCACAATTGAAAACGAATGCACGGTGTATCCTTTTGGGGTCGAGAGCTTTATTTTGTCGCACGCATGTAGAAGGCTATTCAATGATAATCTATCTTTTCATAGCAATCAAGTCTATTCAGACTCAAAATTTCACTATATAACTGCCAACAGAATCCGCTGTGAAGTTCAAACCGACTAATGACACCGAAAGCAAAGGGTCGTTTTCTTTCCGTTAGTAGAGCGCGCTAGAGTGTCTTTTAACAAGAATTCTTGATACTGGAATTAAGATTTTTCAAGCGATCGAATAGCTACAAAGGCATAAGCAAAATAAGAAAAGAATCCTCAATAATAATTTGGATCGGGTTTCTTTGTGCTGCAAGAGTGTGTTTTTTCTCACAGAAAACACCGGAAAATTTTCGACAGTGGTCGTTCTTTCTAACAAAGTTGTCTTTGTAGAAGTTTCATTAGTGATATTTCATCTTTTGTAACGAAACAGTGCGTTTAGCACATGAAATTCACTCATGAGTACCCATAATACCTAAAAAAGTTTTAGTGACTAGCTAACTACTTCGGGAGTGAATCATAATGTTCTTTTCACTCTTACGGCGTTCTATGGAGACTTTTTTGAAAACCAGTTCTAGCTCGAAAGTTGTAAACACTTGAGCTATCGAATTATCACCAAACATCGACCAAAAAGCTAGCCACAGTCACAAGCTAATTAAGCAAAGCAAACTGAGGGTGAACATAAATTCAATTTCCGCTGCTTTAATGAAATAATAGGGCAGTTGTGAAAATTAGCGCTTCGTGGAAATTGCTGAGATTTGAGCTTTCGAATAAATACTGAAAGGTCAAGGGAAAGTTGTGTTCAGCGAGAAAAGCTTCCAAATAAACGCGTACCATTACACGTACACCGCCGTCCGGAACGGATTGATCAATGTTCACCTTTTCCTTATATGGCAGGAGGTTGCACTAGTTGACCTGTTTTTCTTACAATCCATAACTCTGTACTCAAATTTCTGCAGTTTTATTACCGTACAGTTATCATTTCTGTAAATAGTTCAACCGAAACTTGAGATTCTACTGTGTGTCTGCGCCAAAAAGTGCTGGGGGCCGAATTCGTACAAACTCGAACATCTTTCCGCTAGGAATAATTGTGTTTTTGCTAAACTGAGTTCACCAACTACTATACAGAATAGTTACTAGTGAACTCAACTTTGGTATTCGATATCTCTATCCCAAAGGCTAGCCTAAACCTAATTTGCGGTAAGGCCAGAAGAGTCACCCGTGGCCCAGTTCTCGATGAAAAACCAAAGTAAAAACATTATAACATGACTTTGTTTATTCCACTCTGATCAGATTGAGCCCAGTAAGCACCTTTGATAGATGAGGGCAAAACTGGGTGGTGCTTCGTATTATGCTGTCAAGTTGATTAATGATAATATAATCTGTCACCACGTTGAACTTGTTGAAATTTTTATTCATGTAAATAGGCATAGTGTTTATTTATACAGGTGTTGGAGGAAAAGTTCTACTTCTGGTCTTATGAGGACCATTTGATATTCTCCATCGATAGAACGATTCTCTTTCAATTCGTTTATAACCATGGTAGAGAGTCAACGAAATTTTTGCCCAGAAAATAAATAAAATGAGTAGCAAGCTACCAACAGCCATAAAAAATTCGCAATTCGACATTCCATCTGAAGAAGTACAGAATTTATTGAAAAATTGTGACTTACTTCACATTCTAATTCCCATTCACTATATTTGCTGTTTCGGAGTTCAACCTTAGACATAGTATAGTCAAGAAGAAGTAGCCCACTTTTTTGGTAATTCTTTTTACGCAGAGGATTTTGCGGCTAAAGGAAGAGTTCGGAAACTCCTTATCAAAGCGACAGATACAAAATTTAGTAGAGGTTGTGCAGAATTAGCACTATGAAGCAATTAAGGACTAGGCATAAGGTCGATAGGCTACTCATGGATGCTTGTCCAGACAGACAATCAAAGCACTTACGAATGATTCGGAACAAAAAAATTTCAAAAAATAACAGTTTAATTTTTTTTGACGTCAAAAAAGCCACCAATACAATAAAAATTGGCTATAACAAGAACATGAAGATTGCTGAAGTCTTAGAAATGTTTCAGTATGGTAAAATCTGCTTTGGATTACGACCAAATTTCGCACAGTACTGACATTGTGATATCGGAAAAAATTCATTGAGACACACTTACATGGAGAAAATTTAGTGTTACTTTTTGACTGGTTAGCTTTTTTACCTTCTTCACCGTCCCTTATATAGAAAGAGAATCCTACTAGCCAAATGCACTACAAGGATGGTGGTAGCACAGTAGTAATGATGCTTTTAATCATGAGCACAAAACTTATGTGACTCCACACTGAACTACTGAGAATTATCTCCGTGGGTTATTTGAAGTGATGCCGAATTTTCTTGAAAAAAGTGGAAGGACGGCTCAACTCGGCTATCTTAGGTGTTCTAGAGCATATCAGCTCAACCAGCATTGAAAGACATGCACGGTTGAAGAACATTTTTCAAACATCAACCAAACCCATAAGCAAAAGCCTGGAGAGTTTTCATGGATAAAAGATACGAAGAAACTGATCGACTCAGTAACCAAAGACTAGAATCGAGTTTTACAATTGGGAAACTTTGAACTAATCCTTGTTTTGACTCATCTCGATTTAGACGACCTCGATCTACTCCATAAATGCTAATACTTTTTATATAGAAACGCGATAGCTTCTGCAAGATTGTTGTCGGCGCCTACACTATTGCGAAAACAAATGACGTCGGTACTAAAAGTCGCTTCGAAGTCGAAACGTGTAAGCGAACCATCTACGTATGTACGACCATACATTGTCTGTGACTTTCAAAGGCTATTTCTAGTTGTGTAAGGCATTTGATTAATGAAATACAAGGAGAAAATTATTGTTTATTCCGGCTACAACCCGTGGAATAAGCATCCTAAAATCACTAACGCAGTGGTTACAGTTTTTGTCTGAGACTACGGAAGAGAAAGTCATAGCTGATTCTTTTCGCCTACGTCTACAAGATCGCAGTTGGTTCTGGGCACTTCTTGAACTTTAGAGGAACGAGTGTAGACATTATTGGTGCTTTGATTCGACGACGAAGAATTAAGAGCATAAAATATGTGATTATTGTTACCATCATTACTATCAAAGTGGAGAGTAGTGTGATTTTGATGATGTCGTTCATTACAATCACGGTGGTGATTCAGCGAACGCACTGAGCCTCTCATACGTTCTATCTAGGAAAATTGGTTCCAGACTTATTCGGAAATGGTCGAAAAGTTTAGGTAGTTATCTCAGCTTTCTTGGAAGGACCGAATTGACCAACATACGATAATAATGAGGTAGGCGATAATTTTCAAGCAACAGGATAACATGAGCATGAAAAACTCGTAGAACTTCATGGACAATGGATGCACTGTGCCTGGAGTTCTGTAGTGTACTCTGAAAGTACTACTTTAAACTTATTCCGACCTTCGCGTTGGACTCAGAGCAAAACCTCCATTTGCAACAAAAAATCGAGAGATATTTATCACCATTGTATTCTTCTTTCATTGTTCGACGTAGTGTTTTGTAATTGGCATCTGTTAGGTTAAACAAACACTCTATACGAATGTAATTTACCATAAAATTTTCAGTCATTTTCAAGTTTATGAATTCAAGCCGTTCATATTACATAGAACCACGTGCTTGAAGTTCGAGGAATAGAAGTCAGTGTATGGGAAGTGGTGGAAGTTAAAACAAGCGTTGGTACGCACGATTCAGAAATTTAAATAGTGCAAATGTCGAGTAGTTGAACTCATCTGATGCAATTTTACGGATGCTCAAGTTTCAAAATATCTCGCAGTTGTAGCATTCGCTTCAAGTATTTTTTTTAAGACCATGCTCAAATTTCAATATATCTCATAACTTTGTATGTCAGCCCCTATAACAAACCACATGACATATTGTATGTCAGCCCCTTATAACAAACCACATGACATCACCTGTCACCTGTCGTCCCGTTGATCGTCGAGTGACTCCGAGCGGGGTACCAGCAACTCTTCCATTTTTCCCTATCGCGTGCAAGAGTAGCCCAGTGGGTCCTCCTTGCTCTAGGAATTCGCTGAGCATCATATCTTTCTTCCATCGCTTTCGTGAAGAAATCGGACCAACGGGTCAGTGGTCTTCCTTTAGAGCGCTTGACGTCCCGAGGAATCCAGTCGGTAACGGCTCTCGTCCATCGGTTGTCGTTGAAGCGCATCACGTGTCCGGCCCACCTTATTTTCGATATCCTGGCGTGTAGAACGGCGTCTCTGATTTTCGATCGTTGACGTAGGTCGGAAGTTCGGATCCTTTGTCTCATTTGCGAAATACGAGACACTCCTAGCATCGACCTTTCGACTGCGCGTTCGATAACGGCAAGTGATCTTTCATCCTGCTTACGTAGCGACCAGGTTTCTGCTGCATACGTTAGGGCAGGGATAATTGTCGAGTCGAAAAGGTGGGCACGGAGTCGGATGTTCTTTGTCCTCTTCACTACATCTTCGATGCTCTTAAACGTTCCCCAAGCCGCTCGTTTCCTCCTGCTCAACTCTGGGGCTAGGTCGTTCATCATGTTGATTTCACGACCTTGATAGATGTAACTGGAGCATTCGGAAATTGTCGTTCCGTTGAGCGTGAATGGGGCATTTAGAAACCCATCCGTTCCTCATGAACATTGTTTTCGTTAGATTCAGTTGAAGACCGATTTTTCCACAGGCGTTATCGAAATCAGTCAACATTCGTTCCGCTTGGCTGATGTTTGGTGTTATGAGAACGATATCGTCAGCAAAGCGAAGCAAAGCATGGTCTTAAGAAAACACTCCAAACGAACGGATGTTTAGGTGTTACGACTAATAGGCAGAACAATTTGCAAGCCACTGTGTGACGTGATCACAGATGAAATGAGTACGGCCACCCGTACTATCATACTTTGTTTACAAAGAAAATAATGTAAAAGAATAATGACAGATAAATACTCACCTATCGGATTCTTATAATGAATCAAATCAAAACATGCTAATATTGCAGTTATCCACCAAATGACAACAATTACGCCTAGGACTGTCATGAATATAAGCTGAAAGTGGTTTAGTAGTTGAATACTGCCCATTTCTCACGTTTCCCATTACTCTTCTGCTGCTGCAGTTTTCATCCATTAACAAGCTATATTTTGACTAAAGAGTGTCCTAAATGATTTTTTTCTGCACTGCTTAATTGTTTGCAAGAGAGATTGAATAATTAAGCAAAAAATATACTTAGTCAGCCATTTTCAGCAGATTTTTCACGAAAACTTGTTACACAAATAAAATGTCAATGAGAAATCCTCACACTAGAAATTATAAATTATTGCTACTTTGATACCTGATGTTAACTTTCCGAGCCGTGCACGTGGTCTGTTATGGGCTCTTAGGACCACGCTCAAACTTTAATATGCCTGGTGTTAATTTTTGAGCCATGCACTTGAACGTGGTCATGGGAAACACTTGAAGCGAATGATGCTATTTCATAAATACCAACCAAGAGCAATAGAGTGTATAACACTGCTCATTTAGTGACTGCTATCACCTGATGGAACGTGTGAATAGTGCTTCTGCGCATACCCCATGTAAGGAGTTGGGTTCCACCAAAGGGATTGACTAAGACGAAAGGCACTGTCCAACTGACGAGGTTGCCAAGGCCAAAACACGTGTATTCGGTTGTATAGTGCCCATAACAGACACATACATGACTCAAAAAATAATTACCAGGCATATGAAAGTTTGAGCGTGGGTCTCAAGAAAACACTCGGAACGAAAGGTATAATTTTTTATTATCGTTTAGCACCGTTAACGATGATATGAATAAAGTTGATTGCACATCACGTCTTATGAGGAATGATCAACGCCAAAAGCTAAATCCTTTTTACTTTCAAAGATGTTGAGATAACTGCAAAACATTTGATTCAAAGTGGGAATTGAATTCGCGTTTTACTCATACCGTGAAAGCGTGCTACCACTACACATCTGGGCCACCGCTTTCCTCTCACTCTTTCTTTGATATAACCTATCGCGGTTGTCAACAAAGAGCTTCAAACGGGTTTCGTCTGTAAGTACATATCGCTCAAGCCCAATTAGCTAACAGTTCTTGGATACTATATTCTTCAAAATTCTTTATGTTACGGGTGTTACTACGTTCTATTCTAGGCTCTACCAGACAGCTATTGGAATGGCACCACAAAATTACAGCTTTCTCATCTACTTCCTACTATATCTATTAACAAATGAGCTCAACAAGGTGATATGGTACCGCCAAAGCTGATCACCGCCTCACTGCAGTGGATATTGGAGTTGCCGATTGGAACGGGACTGGCACATGAAGCGTTGAAAAACTTGAGTATGATAGTACAAGTCGGATTATGGTATCGTCATCTTCTTGCAGTACCACTAAGCAAAGACGATTCTCAGTGACCTCGACGAGGCGGGATAAAATATCGGACTACGCATAAATTGTATGGATACTCAGTTTATGGAAATCAGTGGTGCAATGATAAACAATCAAATGGATGGCTATCACATTATGAATACTACCCTTAAGCGTGTATCTTCGGCGTTCAATGAATTTGGAGAATAACTTGAAATCAGACAGAAGGAGAGCAGCATGGGCTGAATGGGGCTTTCAAGGAGGCCACCCACCGAATGATGAATTCAAATTGCGTACTCACTTTAACTGAACATTCGTTCCAGCACTCTGCTATGAAGAAAAGACGTGGAGCTGATATTCTGACCACGTCAAGGATACTGCAAACCACTCACAGAGCGCTTGAACATTTTTTTTCTGGATTGAAAAAATGGAATAGGTTTCGTGATCCAGAAAAAAATATTATATTGTTCTAAAATTTCTTTCGTACTGTTGTTTTATTGAGTTTTTTTTCTTGTTTCAAATCATGTTATTGCCAAAAGGCTGTGGATGTGAGAGAATGTTCTAACGACACTTGAATACGGCCGTAACACCATCGTTTGCCATCTAAATGAAATGGGTAGTCGCAAAGTAATGTCTCAATAGACACCACATGCATTAGCCGACTACGATGGCGCCGAGCGTAGCACCAATTGCGAAAGTCGTCACTGCTACCGCTCAAGCAGGACTTTTTCAAGTGAATTAGCTTTGGAGGTGTGCACTGGGTCTACGACAAGATCAACACAAATCACGCCTAAAGAGCTGTTTCGCGACAAAGACGCGTCAGCTCAACTTAAGTCCAAATTCCGTGCGCGGAAGATTATGCTATCTGTTTTGTAAGATTGGAGAGGCATGCTACTTGGAAATTGTCGACAGCAAGCGAATCATCAATGCCGCCGTCTACGGTGAACAACTCTGGAGGCTGGCTACACCAATGCAAGAGAATCGTCCGAGACGACTGAGTGTCGCCCTTCTTCAGGGTGACGCTCGACTGGGAAATTGCAAGGTCGTCTCGCCACACTTCGACGAAACTGGCTAGGCCGCTATCCCACTTGCACAGTGTAGCCCCAATTTTGTTACGTAGGATTATCATCTCTTCCGCCCCTTGAAATAGCATCTTCGAAAAGAAAAAATTGAGGACCACAACCAGCTCTGTAGTTGTCTCTCCGTTTTTTTATTGCCAACCTCATTCTTCCTGTGAGAAAGGCATCCAATCTTCGCCCAGCAAACGGCTGCATATATTTGATGATGATGGTGATCATAATAATCAATCTCCAAGGCAGAAAATATCATGCACACATTAAATGATTGATAATGGGACAGCGATCGGAACCAAGCTGTGCAACTGCGTTCTATGTTTTGAGTTGATGATTAAACAGGATGTACAAGGCTAATCAGAAAGAAACCGAAGGAAAACTGGTTTCCATTTCTGATCGTTGAGGCTAATCTGCTCAGAAATGGCTACACCATAAAATGGTGCTAAAACCAAATAACAAACTGTAACATAAAGCTCACATCAATCTGGATACTCACGGGTAGTTAGCCAGTCTCCCTCGGAGGAGCAGCAGGACCTTACTTGTTAGAGGCGACTCCAGACGGGCTCACATGTGCTTCCTAATAGCTTGATTGAAGGCATTTGGGGAATTTTATTCATAGAAACAGTGGTCTATCAGATGGATGCTGCAGAAGCAGAGAGCTCTTTTAAATCTACCTGTGTCGCTGAGAAGTACACGGTCGCTTCTGATTTGCGTTTAACTACCCTATCCACCACCTGGTGAAGCGTCACATGCCCTCGCGGAAGATGGAAGAGCTTTTGAGTGGACTTCAGGAGAATACACCTGCCTTCAAATAAGGCCACCCACACGTTGAGCGAACGTGTTCGTAAGTAGAATTAATCAGCTATAATTCTAAAGAATCACTCTGTGTAAATTTCGGCATCAGAATAGACTAATACAACATTCATCAGGGTTCCGAAAATGGCGAAGCCATCTAGAACGTCAGTCGTTAAATTTTTACCTCTACTGTTACTACTACTAGCACTATTATTAACTCGCATCGGCTATTCGAGGAAGGCGTTGAAGATTTACAAGTAGCAATCAACTGAACTCATAGGTACCGCTGTTTCACTCATTGCGGTATGAGAACCGCATCAGCCGCTATGTTCGAGTCAAACGACCACCACAGGCGACGATTTCGAGAAGAAGAAACGCATGGAAGACGTCGCTAGGTCATGCCCAGATGGACCGTCTAGGTATCCAAGTACCCAAAGTATATTATTATGCTCTAACTATATATCAAGGTTGAGTGGCACTCAAAATACTTCGGCCTCAGGTCAAAGTTGTATTCGCTTCACCCAGTACAAGAAGTAATGCTCTAAAGATTTTCCAAGAAGTTTCTATCGAAAATAGCACTAAGGAAGTGGTGGTCTAGATGATTTAGTGGTAGTACGCGGCCAACTGTGAGTAAAACATAGGTTCAACTCTGCTCTGAAATTTGAAATGCATTGCACATCACTCAATATTCTTTGTTATCTATCCAGAACATCACAATACAGTTCAAATGAACTAAAGTAAAGAACTCTTAGAGCTTAGTTCTTATCATATTAGTGTCACTGTCATTGCTCACCTGGATTGTAAGGAACGGCACTAGAAGACATGGATTATGTCTAATCATACCAACAAAGTACATAAATGTGATACATCCATGGATGAAGAACACACCTGAAAAGTACTACGTCGATCACTCTTCAATACTTTCGCGCCAAGGTCTTCTTTTGCTTTTTTTCCAGATTTTTAGCAGTTTTCAATATATGAAATTTTGCCAAGTTCATTTTTCTGAAAATCTCGTGAATGTGGTTTAGCATCCAAGAGAATTTTAAGTTTCATGCATGGCTAGCTTCTGTGCCTTGTTGTTCACTATAATTTCAGCAACTTATTCGATAGCTTGAAAGACAATGAGTATGAATTTGACTTTGATTTGAAAGGTCTTCATAACGGGCTGCAAAGGCTTTTACACTCGGACAATACGCGCTAGAAGAATATGAGCGTCTATAATAAATTGTGATTTAACAGAGTATAAAAGAAATTCTGAAAATTTACTTGAGACAGAGAAAAAAAATGCTAAAGAAATGACCGAAATTGCGCCGTTTCGGAACGGAGCTGAAATTGTTGCGTGCAGAGCGATTGGTGAGGCAAGCAATTTTCGTCATTTTATCAAAGACTTTTTTTCGCCTCGAAAACATTTTTTGCTTTCTCGTAGTAGAATTGTAGAAGAAACTTTGCTCTAGCGTTCTGTACGTATTAGTTCATTATTTCCATTCCATATTTGCAAATGAACCCGCTAAGATGTTCAAGCAGTGGGCCAACTACTGTGAGTGCGAAACATAGTCTTCTTCACACTCTCAGAGTGCTCTATAACAATATTTACAAAAAAATCAAACTCAGTCTTGAGATGAGTCTGTTCAAGCTGTTGCAATGAGTATTGAAAGCCTAGTTAGAAGCTAAGCACAGACGCTATCCATGCAAATAAAACGAGCTGAAGGTGAGACGTAATATTCTTTTAGATGCTACGAAGCAAATAACAAAACTGCTCCAGAAACCATTCAAAGTGTTTCAAATAATCGAGATTTGAACTATTGATTGATTTGTTAAACTCCAGTATAAATCAGTGTACAAACTCAAAAGGTCACTGTAACATGGTGTTTTTGAAAGAACAGACGCGGCCCTCAACGGTTCGATATCAGTATACCGACTTATACTGATTCATTGTGCTAATTGTGGCCTGGTGGAAAAGTAATTGCGTTTTTTGCCTTATTAAAATGCTCCATTTGACTCTGGAATATAAGCTTGAATAAATGTGGTTACGTTACAAATTATTTTTTGATGCGCATTTCTCGCTCTATGTGTTGCCGCTAACGAATCTCACTTGCTGTTCCTTTCCATTCATTTTTAGAATACAGAAAGGATATTGAAGAAAAAGCAAAGTCAAGCGGAATTTTTATTCGAGATCGAAATAGGTCGCGAAGCAGCAGTGACATCTCATAACACCTCAAGGTATCTGACGCATAAACTGCTAACGAACGTTTAGTGCAGTGGTGGTTTATAAAGTCTCATGAACGAGAAGAGAGCCTTGAAGATGTGGAAATAGCGCAGCCATAAGAAGTTGACTACGACCAGTTGAGAGCAACCATTGAAACTGATCGATTCAATTCTACACGAGATGTTGCAGAATAACTCATTGCCTACCAATTTGCGTTCGTTCGTCATTCAACAGAGGCGGAGAAAGTAATCGCGGTTTCAAACCGCAAAAAATCACGATTACTTTTACGTCAACCTACTAATAGAAGAGTTGAAGAGATGGCAAAAACTTACAAGTGAATATGATGGCTGCGAGATTTCCTCCTCTTGAGTGAGAGTATTCGTAAATTGCTAGGGCAAATTCACAAAGACAAATTACTATCGATAGCACACAACAGATGAGCTGAAAATCTAGAATTTTACAATTATCTTTCATTTCAACATTTTGTTCTTTGTTAGTAGATTGTGCTGCATGAAAGTTGAAGTATTTTCTGGATCACAGTTGATTTCTCATATAAATGTGATCTGAAATTAACTACAGACTCTCTTGTGGGAAGGAGTGCCATGCGAATTGTTGAGCGAAGTGGATGATGGTCATCGGTGGCCATCACTAAGTTACCACTACTTATTGCCGTCTGCTGTCGATGAATTTGCAGTATCGCATAAATAGAGAAAAAGTGTGTATCACCTGTATCACTTTTCATCCCGTTGATCATCGAGTGATTCGAGCGGGTACCATTAATACATTCAGGTTTTCCTATCGCATACAAGGGCAACCCAGTGGCTGCTCCTAGGTATAGTGTCAGACTCGCCGAAACTTACGCTACCCGATTGGTTGCTAATAGTGTTAAGGAAGAGCTTTATCCTGCGAGAATTACGCGTGTATGGGAACGCAAACCTTTTTCACTGTTATCAGTGCTGTAAAAAGGATTTATTAAAAAAAAAAACAAAAACACTTTTGAAGTCTTTGAGATACATACTAACGAATGATTCAAAATTATCTAGAGAAATCGCTATGCCTTACAAAACAGACGCCATATGTGCGATGGGTCAGTGACATAATTTTATTTTTGATGCTACAGCGCTATAAGAAGAAAGGCAAAAACATAAATAAGTACAATTTTGAATTCTTGAGATTTTGGACTTTTGAATTACTACTATTAGTGTAATGGAAAATCTTTGGTAGGTAAAATTCTACTTTAAAAATTTTGAGTGATAACAGAAAAAGTAAGCAGAAATTGCATTCTCCTACCGAACCCAATTCTACCTTAAATACTATATAGACCCTATAAAAATGATAATTTGTGATCGATAGGTCTATAAACATCTCAACTTATATGCAACCATAACATGATTTTGCTGCAATAAACGAAAGCAGAATTTGCACTTAATGATCCAAGTAAACATACGGAAGAATCGTTAAGGCCTTTACTTTGAGTAAAAACCTGTTAAATTTGGTTCTCCTTCCATAGTATTAGTCCACGAGAGTTCTTAAGCTTTAAGACGATATTCTTCGCAAACATTATAGAAACCAAACGAGGTTTAAGTGAGAGCTGTTGTAAAACTCACCCTCAGTGAAGGCATATATCGTTTTTAAACCGCGTTCGTAAACACGGAACATGATGTAACATCTGCAAGCAGTGGCGTCCGCTGACAATGCTCAAAATTTTATCAGAGGCAGCTGATTTTCGGAGCTTCTGCGACAACTTTTCACACACATCCGAGCCTTTATAGAGTGAATGCGCTTGCCTAAAAAGTCACACGATCGAAGTTAGGAAAAGAAAAGATAGGCAATTATTAAAGGTTACTATATTTCAGTAGTGAGTTTTATTCAAACTGATTTTCATGAGAACATGCGCCATGCCTACGGTTAAATCAAGAACGACGATGGTTACAGTTGGAGGCTTTGTATTCAATCCGACATTTTTGAAACCGCAAACAAGTTTGATGAAGAGAGTAAAGTAATTAATGGAGTGCTTCAGGAAAACCAGAAAAGAGAAAATGAGGCCGAGAAATGGGCACAACCGGTCACATTCCAGAAAGCTTTAAATATGTACGGAATCGAGGAAGTGGCGCATTGGTGTTAGCAACTTGTCATGAAACAGCTGACTGGCGAAGTGTGTTAAATTGAATATAAACACCATGTAAGGAGACTATGAATCAAAACGTGGTGCTTTCAGTAATAGATGAAGACCAGAGTAAGCTTTCCAGATGTTTCGTGGTAAGAACTTCGTTCAGTTGTAATAAGGATACACTTTACACTCTGACATATATCCAGCAAACAAGAAAAATCTGCCTCAGCGAAAGTGCATTGATATTTGCTTTTTTTTTGAAATATAATTAGGAAAAAAACTGTAAATATGAGCAGGAATGGAACCAACAAATTGACTTAAAGACACTACAAAATTGTGAGCACTCTGTGTTGACTTGCACGATATTTTAAAGTGTTACCTACAAGCTGTATTTTTTGTTCTTATTCTTAGCATATTAATCTGTAGTCGTAGCATTTGTTATCTCAAATCTAGGCTCATTGAAGGAAGGCATCCTTCAGTGTTTTAATCAAACTACTCAAACTCGGATTAGCTCCTGTTCAATGATGAAGATGAAATAACTATTCTATTTTTAGAAATTATTTTTTTGGAATTACCATGCAATCTGGTGTTTACGTATTAAGCTTCATCTGATTGGGTTATAAAAGCAGTGGGCTGAGTTGATTTCACAGCAATTTGACTCTTCCAGGCTCTAAAAAAGGAGGAACCGTTACAGTATAAGCCATTCCAAATTTCTATATAGTTTTGAATAAGTCGTCTGTTACCATCCTCTTGTTCGCTGAACGAGAAAATTACGGAAACACTTAAACTCATCAACACACCTTGCTTTTCTACGTGATTCGAAGGCTCACATCAGGTACTTTGTGAAGTTTGTTGCCCTTCCAATGCACTTCTAAATTCAACATCGGGTGTGCATCGGTGTCCCTCAGATTTTTAAAACAGGCCGTATTTTGGAGTCTGAGAAACGCCGCTTTCATATGAATGAATGCTCAATGTGCGCTCTGTGCTTTCGTATTGGAGCCTCCATTGCGAGCCTCAACTTTACTCCGCGCTAACCTCAGAAGCCCGATCAACATAGATTGAATAATAGCGGTTCAGCCCTTCCGCTTGTACAGATTATAGCTAAGTTTTCCGCTTCACCTTCGTCAAACTTTTTGAGCCACCTTACACCAAACTCCTGTCAAATGTGTCTTCGCCCCAAGGTAGATTGATGCGTTCACTTGCCACCATTGTATTTGAACCAACAACCATTCGTGCATCATCAACAAACTAATTTGCTCGCTTGTTGACTCCATCTTGGGATAAGTGGACATTTTATATACCAGTCAACGCGGGAGAAGACGGGCTTTCAAATGAGCTCAAAAACACAAAAAATGGCAGACACCTCATAAAGTTACAAGCATTTTCTCAGAACTTTTTCCCCAGCCTATCACTACCAAATCCTAGAAGCTCGAAACAGAGGTAACCGCAAGAAGTTTTGCGTGGTAAACTCACATATACTTGCACAACGAGGCATCTCAGACATTTTACTCAAACTATATTTCCGATACCATAATCTTCACTGAAATGCCACAGGCTCTGAAATTCTTCAGATGCGAATAGTGTATTTGGTATCCTTACTAATAGTGATTCATGCTCATTTAGTCCCCAACATTCCAAATCAAAAGCATTACTTTCTGGAAATAATATCGCAGCTCCGAAAGCTGGAGAGGCCGAAACAATTGAAAACCAAAAATCTTATCGGTTTTCAATCAACTCGATCTAACTGACCATCATGCGGCAAGTGATCGAGGCTAGATATCAACAAAACAAGAGATTTTATTGGTGTTTTTGATGCTGCATAAGAATATAAGTTTACCGACTTCAGAGATAGTTTTTATTCCCGCTGTTTAAAATTTAAACGATAGAACAAGTTTATCCTTATTCCTCAGCTCGTCCAAATGAACGTCTAACTCCTAAGTGCTTGCGAATTAGTGGCTATAAAGGTAAGTAGTTTACAGCATTTATAAGAAATTTCAGGAAGGACAACGACAAACGTTCATTTAATACCTTCTGTGCCATATAATGATTACTTGACGTAAGATGGCCAGTTAATAAGTAATTGTTGAAGACGCGCCAGCGTATCCAATGGTACCTATACCGTTAAAAGACGTTCGTCATCCATCAATGACCGGTCTAACTTCTTCGATAATGCTTTGTTCTACTGTGGTTCGTGTCAGCAGCATTGAGATTATGAAGGACACTGAAAAAAGCTATTTACAAATGCACTTACATAAGCACGACAAAGACGCCACACGAATTCTATAGGCCCGTGACACCACACACGATTTAAAGAAAGCGGTTTCCATAAACACTACTGCACTTTATTCATGCTTAGACACACCACTTTCTAACCTGCATGCTGGAGATTTGGAACGGGTAGTTCAAAGTCTTGATAGATTCAAAATCTACATTCCACGAGGTATTTCCAATCGCAGACTGCATAATAAGCTATTTGTCTTCGAATATGACTGCAAAGAACGTAGGACCACATGCACTTATATCGTATCTATGATAGTAACAATTTGCACCACGCAAATTTTAGTTGCAAATACGTAACTGCTGCGCCACCATTCAGGAACTCGATGAACGATGTAACAGTGGCAGTTTGGCTAGTTCGCTCAATATTATATAACCTGAAAAACACATACTCTATGCCCGTAATAATCCTGTCTGATTCCGTAATGGCTTTGAACTAGAAGCGACTACCGAAATTAGACGTACATGTAGGAATACTACTAAAAAATCGTGCCGAAAAAAACATTGCAATTAGAACGAACTTTGATAGTCATCAACCAATTTGACACGTAGCCATGAATCAACTGCCGGCCGATAGGCACAATAAGACTGTTCATTGAGATTCTAGTAGAGAATCATCAATTATGATAAAAACTCGATCTATTAGAAAACCAACGATCTCAAAGAAATTGAATTCATGCACGTTACTACCTCGTGCAAACTACAACTTTACTGCATGACGAAGCAGCGACCCATCAGAGTTCGAATTATTGCATTGCCTTCGACATGGTCCATAACCCAAGCTATAACAGCATCACGGACAGTGCCTTACGTTCTCATATTCCTTAGTACACAAAAGATCAGAGCACAACCACGATCAAAAAAGCAAACTCTATGCTCTATATCAGAGGTCGCTTCAGCATCATCCGAGCCACTACATTGATGCAATCGGCTACATATAGCACTAAGAGTAATTGCTCGCGACCACTAAGAGGATGAATTTCATGATCTACCAAAGATATTGGTTCACCTTTTTGATATCTCTGAAGATGAGCATAAAATTTTCGTAGCAGATAACATTAGAGCAGACGTGCAGATAAGAGGACAGTCAATCAGTATTTTTACCCTCAAAAATCAAACTATAGAGACTGTAGTCGATGACGCGCAGCTAAAATTTGGCAGTAATGATGACCAAACAAAGATTTTCTATAGGAGAAGGACTATGGATATCACAATTACAACAAATTTGAACGTGGTTCAAAGGAACACTCGAAACTAAAGGTATGATACTATTACGACATCTATCGGAATTTGCATGACGATGCTTCGCCTTTCATAAATGAACAACCTTCGTGCAGCTATTCAGCGATGCAACTATCTTTTCACTTGACTCACTATACTATGTACTATACTTCTATACGATACTATACTTATTACTTTATATATACTATACTATACTACGGCGTCGATTCTCTGCAAAAGTAGAGGACGAGTAGCCGAATGACCTGTGCTACCTACGAGAAAGCCAAAAAGTAGATTTAGCACTCAGAGTGTCATATCAAACATTTGAAAGGCTTAAGGAAGTTTTATTAGGTTATATTCATTGATAAACGATTCGCCTGAATGTGTATCCGGGTCACACCCATTCCAGCTTGCTGTAATAAACTATTTTGGCCCATTATCTATCAGAAATGAGGGACAAAAGGTTGATCGCCGAACCTTGTTTACATCAGACTAATTTAGTGAAATATTCAAAATGTCGGCTTTTTATAAACCTCTGCATTATAGTCAGCAGTAAAAGTTCGGCTGACGTTTCGACGATCCGCCTTCTTCAGATTCTGGACGTATGTGGTACTGGACTGTGTGAACGATTCGGAGGATCACCCTCATTACATAGCGATTCTTCGTGAGTCATACAAAGATGTTACAGCTAACATATCATCGTTTAAAACTGTCTTACAGTTGATTTGAGTGAAGGGGTTCGATGAGGGAGAACAACCTGACCAAAAGCTTCCACTTCTTTCCTTTGAAGCGTCATGCGAACATTAGCATTGAACAACATGGGAGTGAAAATCGGCGGTTGTCGATTACTACCTTCGGTTTGTTGATTATATTGCCCTTATAACACCGAGCATCAGCAAGCTAAAAGGATTTTTGATCAACATTGGCAGTGCATGTGGAAAGATTTGTCTTCGACTCAGTCTAACAAAAATTGGCGTTCTTGGGGAATGGATTGGTTTCAAATGCTCCGTTAACGCTCAACGGAATGAAAGTGTCTGCATGTTTCAGTTACGTCTGTCTAGGTGGAGAGGTCAACAAGAAAGCGACTTAGATTGGCGGCACTGAGGATGCAGTAAAGAGAAGGAAAATCAATCGACGCCTTGCTCACCTTTTCGACTCAGCGGTTATCCTGCCCTATGTATGCAGCAAAATATGGGGTAAACAGTTTGGAAGATCATTTGGCGTTATTGAACGAGTAGTCGAAAGGTCGTAAGAGTACACCTTATCTCGAAAATGAGAGAAATGATCCGAAGTTCTGACCTGCGCCAACGATCGAGGATTAAAGATGCCGATCTACACTACAGGCTATCGGAGATAAGGTGGGCCCCACACATAATGCTTCTTAGCGCTTCAACCGTTACCGACTGATTTTCTCGGAATGTCTAGCGTTTCACAGGAAAACCACCGATCCGACGCTCGATTGCCTCACAAAAGCTCAGAAGAACTACATGATGCTCAACGATTCCTAGAGCGAGGAGCAGCTACTGGGTTGTCCTTGTGTGCGATAGGAGAACATGGAAGTATTACTGGTACCGCTCGTCACTTGACGATCATCGGGACGAAAAATGATATAGGTGATACCCACTTTTTCTCTATTTCTGCGATACTGTAAATTCATCGACAGCTGACGACAATAAGTAGTGGTAGCTGAGTGATGACCATCGATGACCATCATCCACTTCGCTTAACATTTCGCACATCACTCCTTCCCACAAGAGGGCATGTAGTTAATTTCATGTCAGATTTATATGAGCGTTCGACTATGAACCAGAAAATACTTCAACTTCCAGACAGCACATTCGGCTGCTAAAGGATGGAATGTTGAAATGAAAGACAACTGTGAAATCCTAATTTTTCAGCTCATCTGTTGTGTGCTATCAATAACAATTCATCTTTGTGAAATTGCACTAGCAGTTTACGAGTAAACTCAAGAGAAGCAAATCTCGCAGCAACCATATTTACATGTAAGTTTTTGTCAACTCTTCAACTTTCTTATTATTAGGTTGATGCAAAAGTAATCATGATTTTTCTGCGGTCTGAAGCTGCGATTACTTTTACTTCCCTTTGGAGCATAGAGCGACCGCATACTGAGAGACATTGAGTTCTTCTGCAACATTTCGTGTAGTTTTGAATAAATCAGCTTCAATAATTGTTTTCAATGATCGTAGCCAACTTCTTAAGGCCGCAATACGTTTCACATCTTTAAAGCTCTCTTCTCGCTCATGAAGCTTCATTAACCACCACTGCGCTAAACGCTCGTTGACAGTTCATGCGCCAAATGCGTTGTGGTGTTACGAGTTGTCTCTGTTGCGTTAAGACCCATTTCGAACTCGAATAAAATTGTCACTTGACTTTGCTTTTTGTTCAATATCCTTTCTGCACTTTTAAATTAATATGAGAGAAGCAGCAATTAATAATTTGTTAGCGACAACACATAGAGCGAGAAATGCGCATCAAAATAATGTATAACGTAACCACACATATTTAAGCATATATTCCAGTGTCAGACGGAGCATTTCAACAATGCAGAAATCGCAATTGCTTCTTTGTTAGATTACTATTAGTACAAATGAGTTAATATAAATCAGTATACTGATATCAAACTTCTGGAGACCGCGTCTGTTCTCTCGAAAACACAATGAGCGAGCGCATGACTATTACACAAAGAAGGATTTGTGTTAATGTGAACGTGACAAATGATGTTCAAACGTATGTCACTTGAACGTCCAGGATAGCAGGGTTGGACATTCTCAGAACTTTACAATAGAATACTGCTATACTTTGTGAACTAATGGAAATCTTTTCGCTTTGTGAGCGTATGTTTTCGAGGATGGCAGCAATTTCTAGGGCTATTAGCAGATTTCATAATTTGTTCACTTACGTATCATTCCACTTGCAAGCACTCACGCATTTCCTCTTCGTTACTTCTTGAACAGGGCGTGTGATACTGAGAAGAGGGGGAGATCGTCGATACGTCGTCTATCACTGAGATGCAATATCAAATCTCGTAAAAAGCTTTAGAGTAAGTCAAACTCAGTCGAAAGACAGTTGGTGAAGTGTGTTAGAGAACTCGAGAAATTCATTAGGCAAGAAATGAATAATCTAATCTATGCCGAGCATGATCGATTGTAGCTTTTGGAGATAAGTTGGTAGTTGAGTTCTGCTAATAACAAAACCTATCACAGTAGATAATGTTATTTTGTCCCATAATATTCCTCTAAAATAATAAACACCGAGTTAATCAACACAAGGCGATACAAATTGCTTAAACTTGCTATGGGTCGCTTGCTCATTTTCTTGCGCTTATTTTGGTATACAACTTGCCTATACTTGCTCTGAAATGGAGCCGCCTTGGAACGACGCTTGCGATTTATGCACAAATGATCCGAAGGGGAAGATGCTAGTGAAGCAGAGCGCAGAAGTAATGAAGCTTTCTAGGGATGCCTTCCCTCCAGTCCCCCTGCCGATGTCTCCA